>VCRD01002163.1:48371-86206 GCA_006783055.1 Trinorchestia longiramus
ATCGGTAAGCCCTCAACTCATCGCCCATGGACACATCCTAGGATCGTCGCATGGAGCTCACCATCACCCTTACTCTAAGAATGTTAACCTTAAGAATTTGAAAAACCAATGTACTAAATGTCTATGTACTGTGTACTTGATTGGAAATAAAGATTGTTTGTTTGTTTGTTAATGCCCTCAAATGTTTATAATTTTGGAGCGCATAAATATATTTACTATTCCACCCTACTTCAGGACTGCTGTAAGCCGTAATGCGATAAATGAACTATTGATAGTCTCAATTATTAGGAATACTTACATCTCATTAACTATAATTATAAAACAACCAAGATACAGTCAAAAAAGAATGGCTGTCGTTTCTAACTTAGCTCTTCTGAAGAGACTGCCAATGTGATTTATATTTTAAGACTATGATATGACACGGGTAACATGTCAACGAATGTGTATTTTAAACTTCTTGATGAGGGTACAACTCAAAAATTCTAGAAGTAGAAATCATGTCTCTGGCCTCAAAAAACGGGGCGCGGCTGCTGCAACTATGAAACTTGCGGAGTCACTTCCGCCTCTGAACCCAGTCCAGCAAGCTCGCTGGGCAAGCGTGGCTATTTTTGACCGCCCCAGAATAACAGTCAGTTCAGGCACACGAGTGCGCCTGTGTTTTTTGCATCTGCCCTCCCAAGTTAGCCAATCAACTCGCTAATGTACGAGTTTCTCATGTTGAGCGAAGAATCCAAAAGCTTTACAGATTACATAGAGTGAGGCAATCTTCAACTATGGTGATTTATTTTGAGTTTATTTCAGGTCAATAGGTCTTTGAATTTTAGTTATATTGTTATGTAAGAGCAATACTGAGAAAAGTTAGATATTATTGCTAATGAACAACCTCTTTTTGTGATATTTTGACTTTCCCAGTTATGAGTTATACGCAAGTAGTCGAAACTAACCCTAGTACTTAACATTAGCTTAATGATAACTAGATGAGAACAATGCTGAAATATTCTTTATCGTTGCCGCTCCTAGGCAAACAATAAACAGGCTAGTGAACTGATCAACCAAATTTTGTATCCAGTGTTCACAAGATCTATGGCTTTAACGTCGTAATTGCTTTTTCAGTTACTGTCTGAACCATTTCCCTGTTGTCGACGTGATGAAGAGGTACGAGGGTCCAGCGTCAAGTAAGATGGGCAGTGACGGTGTGTCCTAGTATCAGACATGATTTTTCAAAATTATTAGACAAGCGTTTTAGAAATTTAATGATCGGCTTCAATAGGTTTATTATTACTTTTGAACATGACGTTTTATTATTACGTTTGAACACTTGGCTACCAAAATTTGGCCACCAGCTACTGCGTCGACTAAAACTTTGCTACCAGCCACTAACATCAACTAGAACTTTGCTACTAGCTACTAACATCAATTAGAATTTTGCTACCAGCTACTAACATCAACTAAAACTTTGCTACAAACTACCATGTCAACTAAAATTTGACTATCAGTTACTACGCCAACTAAAACGTGACGGTCGCATGTGAACCATACGAATACATTTTACGACGTTCCACTCAATTATTCCACTATATAAGGATACACAGTTTGTTGCTTGCTTGCTTGCTTGCTTGGTCCGTCTCTCTGTCACGCTCTTAAGGATTTAGATAGGAGGAAATTCGATAGGGTATACATGTATTGTAGTGTGAATACCAATGGCACATCCTTCAATGTGGAAACTCTTTCAGACAGCTCGCGTCCACTGGCATATCAACGAAAAATATTAGGATAAACGCGTGACTTTTCACGTGTGGATCTACTAGTCTACATACATAATACAAAGTGTATCTCCATCTCTATCTCTTTCTCGATCTGTTTCTCTCCATCTGTGTGTGTCCATTTCATTTCTTTCTACCTATTACTGAAGAAAAATTATTGAACTGAAATCAGAACGAATATACATATATTATAAGCATTGTGTTGTGGATATCAAAGGCACTGGATTACTATAAATGCACCTTTTTTCTCGTTATTGACCTCTTTCTCCTACACGGCCACGTTATCGGTAAATAAAATACAGGATGGAAGTTCTGTATATAGTCATGAAAAATATTCTGGTTTTCATTGGTAAAACTAAAAAATGTATTTTATTTCATAGATCCTTAATTTTATCACTTTTAAAGCGTGGAATTTCTACGGGTACTATCTAGGCTATGTTATCAGTAGATAAGACAGAGAATGCAATTTTTGCATTTATTCTTGAAAAATATTCACTTGAAATGCAATCATTCATTGTAAATCTTCAATATATTGTTTTCATGATAATTTCAAATTAGTCAAATCTAAATCATGGAGTTTTTACGGGAACTATTTTGTGGGAATATAAATTGATCGTAAGCACTCTGTATACAAATTAAGGAGGTGTGCGTTGCCGTTGCTTATTTGATATCACCGGCATCACTATCACCGCTATCGTCTTTGCCTCACGGTTCTCTATTTTACTTCATGATTAAAAGCAATTTCTTACGAGTTTTCGAAACTTCAAATAACGAAAAAGATTACCAGTGCATTCTAGAAGATTCACAATCATTTTCTAGCCGTAGGATTGTTGCTTTACCTGAGAGAATCCTTCAGACTGCAGGATTCGTCTGGCGCCCACAATCTGTTCATCGATAGAAAACTCAGTAAAAATCCTCGTGGTAAACTTACTCTACAAACATTGAAAACAGATTCTGAAGTTATCATTCGCATACCAAATTACCTACATTCGACTGAAAATTCACAAGTTTGAAAGACGAAGCTGGCAAAAATGCTCTACTTCCAAGGCCTTTATAGCTCTTCGAATTTTATAAGAAAACTTTAATTTAATGTGATTTACATCAATCATCTAACTACATTATGAACAAAAACATTAGATTTTGACAGTATAATAAGTTTGAAAAATAACTTCCGTACACACAATTTCGAAATGACAGAATAAAGTTTGCATAATTTTAGATTTCCCGGTAGAACTCTGCTCAATTTCTAGTGAAAGAAAGATTTATCTGATAATAATGACTACAAAAAATGATGTTTTCCAATCAAAAACAATAATGTATCCTAATTCCCTTGAATAAGGCAAAAACAGAAACGATGCATGTGAATTATAAGTGTCAATAAATATTTTTTCAAATCAACATAAAAGACAAATTACAGTCTATACCACGTCTTCATAAGAAGCATTTAAAGGAGCTGGGTATAATTTTTGCTAGGACTGAAGTTGATGTAATATTGTGTGACGCTGTGGCCACTTGACCACTGGGACCTTAGTAGATGTCACAGCTGCAGCAGTTGCTTCAAGATTGCACAACATGAACGGCAACACACAAACACAACACCAAATGCATACAGTAGTAGCTGCATGCAGCTGCAACAGCTACACACAACCTCAGGCTGTAGTGGTAACATCACACAACATAGGCAGACCTCGCCAGCGCCCGTACGTCAGCAAATTACACGCTGCTGCTCAGCCACATTTCGCTCCACTGCACTTCTTAGCCCCTGTTCCTCCGATGCCATTTTAGCAGCGACACAGTCCTCCAGCGGAGCCGTTCTGTGAAGGCGAAGTGCGAGAGGCTTAGAAAAGGACTTGGGTTGTGCCTTTCAATCTTCCTTCTTTGTGGCCACTCTAGCGATCCTCAAATACAAGATCTGGTGAAGCCAAAGTTCATGAACCGATGAAAGTAGACACACGATACCAGTCTTCGTATTTTTAGACGCAGGGTACAGTGCAACAGATTCCTTATATGCAAGTATCCATGCTACTAGCAGGCGGTGTAATAACTTGACTCGCCTGGCAGTTCAGATTAAAGAGCTGCTCTTGAACAAAATAAGTAGCGAAAGAAATCAGTAACGTATATGCGGCGAAGGAAAGACAGCGGTTCTCAATAAATTTGCTTCCCAAAAGCTATCGTGACTACAAATTGTGGCAAAATAACTGTAGGATGTTCAAAAGGAATAGGCTCAGCTAATTTGTGACGGTATCCTCAGGAAGATATTAGAGTATACTAACTTGTTTCAGGAGGGTCGTGGTCAGCTTTAGTTCCTGTGCTTTTGTACACCTCGTAGCAGATGAAGCACAAGTTCAAGAAGATAACACGTTTTGTATTTTCTTGTTTGTCTTTCGCACTAAAAGTAGGAATATTTCTTTAGTTATCTTTTAACGTTGATACTCTAAAGTTTCAGAAGTTTTTAAAGAAAGTGTTTTTTTACGTTTTGTCAATAAATTCCCCAATAAATTCAAAGTCAAGTTTTCACTCCGGACAAAAACTATGAAACAACGATACAAATCATGCTTGTGTGAAAAGCAACGCCGATAAACGGGTAGAAAAGCTTGCATGGCTTTGGGATCGATTCTATACTAGCAACCCGCATGGAAAAAATACATTTGTTTTATGATTAATTAATTAATTAATTTCTTGCCAGTAAACGCTGCCTTTGCTGAGTTTCCATATTGAAAAAAGATAGAAAGATAATGACTAAAAAAATCACTTATTTTATAGAAATTCGTAATATTTGGTATTCATAATACATGTATACCGGTTCTATTGAAAAATCAACACTTAGCCTAAGATAAACACTTTATTTCAGCTGCTTAGTAATGACTTGCTTGATATTAATTTCCCCTTTCTAATTCATCAATGAAAAAGACAAAATATTATTATAAATATATATATACACATACATATATATATATACATATATATATAAAGGACAAATGTTTTATTGAGTATTTCTGAGTATGTGAATCATAGGGCAATACCCCACCGAACTCGGTATCCATGATACGGACTCGAGTATATAAGGCTCTGGATCTCTCCAATTTTTTTGAAAGTGACACGAAACATATATATCAATCAATAAATATAGAAATAAATAAATATCTAAACTCACGACGGTCATTCTTAGTATGAGATTGTATATATATATATATATATATATATATATATATATATATATATATATATATATATATATACACTCAAGGGCTTTCATTACATAGGTTTCAAACGAAAGTTCTAGCTATAATCTTGAAATAAAATGCATTGTAAATTATTGTGCATGTGAGCGGTTGGAAACAAGATGTGCTCATTACATGCAGAAGAATGGGAAAATATTATTCTACCACGACATTCTGCTCACGCAGAAGTGATGACAAAGACTAGAAAACGAACCAAAACAGCGCGTGTTGTCCGAAAGATACGAGAAGGATGCAAGGCAATAGCTAAGTACGCTTTTGCTGTACCATGAATTGAACCAGCTCCTTTTCCAAGATAGCTATTCAGTAGAAACTCATGGTACTTTTATTAATTGAAATTTCGCCTCTTGATGAGCACTGGCGTTTTATGAGTAGTTCCGTATATCTTTACTAATGCATGTAATTGCGATCTACAACTTTATGTATTTCAGACTAAATAACTGTCTTCTGTCCGCAAGTTAAGGAAAAGTTCTGTCTATACATGACTCTAGTTAAGAAACTAAACACTATTTTTATTATTACGAGTGATGAATGCTGTAAGAACCTGATTGCTCAACTCATTATACGTGTTATAGATGTAAAAATTTATTAGTACAGTCCTCTTATAAGCTTCGTATATTATAATTTGTTCTCATAAAATTACCTTTTAATATTAAATAATACTGTGCGATAACATAGCACTTCACATGGATGAAAAATGTATAAATAACAAGAAAAGGTGAGCAAACATAATGAAATATAATAATTTTTGTAAAGACAACTTTATTTGGAGTTAAGAAAGGCCTCTGCCAGAAGCCTCTGTTAGAACTTCCCCTCGAAAACTACGGACTTTTGTGGGCAGTTTGTTGTTGTGAAGTTAATCTGCACAACTTCACTCCCTTTCATTAGTTGAAATGCTCGGTGAGAACAGTTTATTCGTGTAGCCAAAGTTGTGTCTGACAACGCCTGGCAGCAATATCTTGTAGAAAGTGTATCAGGATGTGTACCAAAAAGTACACCAGGAGGTGTACCAGATCAGAGAAGCCTCTACAAGTACGATCCTCAAGTTCTGCTTCCCTCACGTGACTACAACAACTGAACAACCAAACCTAAAATTGTTATATGTATGTAGTCTGGGGCGAGTTTACGTGACGGCGAAAAGTTCGGAGACAAAAAATGAATCCATGGTATGTTTACAAAACTTTAGTAATAGTGATAAACGTTCTATTCACACTCATAAAATATGTTTTATAAATAATAATTACTAAATTTCAATTATGTGTTTTATAATTCCTTGCCTTAGTAAAATTTTTGCTTCTATAATGACTTAGTATATCCTGCTAGAAAGATATTGTCTCATTCACGAGGTAAAAAGGAAAAAATCACAATATACAAAAGAACCCCTAAAAACAAACGCGAAGGTTGTCTCTACTTGGCTGCGAGTTCCGATTTCAAAATATCATTGTTTACCCTTTAACAGAAATCAACTTTTACCGAAGTTATAATGTTCTCAATAAACACTGGAATTTTTTAATTGGTTCTCTGTACCATTTTTGCAACTGTGCTTCAAATCTATTGAAAATTTTTGCTGATTATAATGCAGATTTAAGGTGTGGTGAGAACAAGACTATCACATTGTAGGGTGATGACCAAGTACTGCAATATTAACCTTTCTTGCTAACGATCATCATTCAATTGGTTAAGCCAAAGGAGCAACAGTAGTGAGTATCTTATTGATCATCCTACAAAGATAGTATACGTAACAGTGCTCACATATGCGAGTATATGTGTATGCTTACTTGAAGTTACACATTAAAGCAATTTAGGTTGCAAGGTGGAGACAAAACACCAACGTTGGTCCCTCGGTGCTTTTTACCAGCCCAGCAATTGCTCAAGAGGTCACGGAGATGCGAACACGTATCAGGACTTATTGGTCGTATCGAGGCCTGCGCCCTCATGACGACCTGATCCAAACGAACGCTCGGCCTCCGTCGCATGAATGCTGAGTTGCTCCTCGTGGTAGGAGGGGCTGCGTGGCGGAGATATTGCGGCTGGAGTGAGGAGGCTAACACAGTAGAGAGGTTTTGGGGCTGGGTTGGGGTAAGAGAAGATGTGATGACTTGACTTATATTGGTGGGTTGTGGTGGTAGGATTGTGTACACTGGGCTTCGGTTACTGCTGCGTTATTCTATGATGCAATGTAAGAGACTGCTCTGCTCAATGTGTGACTTCAGCTGTACCGATTACGGGCTCGTAGTATTACTATACACTGACATGCCAACAGAAGTAGTGAGAAGCAAGTACCTGATGTGGGCTTGAAGACTAATATGCATTGGGTGATGAAGCGTTTCGGGTTACAACAGCTTTTTTAAAGAGTGTCCTTTACTTGACTGAGGCTAATGAAGTTCAAAATAAATCATTGTGGGCTATGCAACACCAAATTTTATTGTCTCATACATGTAGCAAGATTCTTGCTACTGTTACTTGTTTGTGCACAGCGAGGCCAGTTACTAGTTGTTAATAAAGTCACTTACTGGTGCAGAGCGAGGCCAGTTACTAGATCTTAATAAAGTCACTTACTGGAGCACAGCGAGGCCAGTTACTAGATCTTGATAAAGTCACTTACTGGTGCACAGCGAGGCCAGTTACTAGATCTTAATAAAGTCACTTACTGGTGCACAGCGAAGCCAGTTACTAGATCTTAATAAAGTCACTTACTGGTGCACAGCGAGGCCAGTTACTAGATCTTAATAAAGTCACTTACTGGAGCACAGCGAGGTCAGTTACTAGATCTTAATAAAGTCACTTACTGGAGCACAGCGAGGTCAGGTTCTAGTCCTGAGAGCCTAACCTGCAAACCCTCAAGACTAGCAGAGAGCATCATTACGGTCTGAAGAGGCAAGGCAGAGTACCGCTTGTGGGCGGGCCTCCAGACAGACGTTGGGTGAATGACAACGCTGAGTCAGACTCCTTCGTTAGGCTCCTCTGATTCGCATTACCTGTTATTCTGTCCTCGGATTGAGTCCTTTAGTTACTGAAACACATGGTAGTTTTCAAACAGAAATATTTGGTGATTCCATGCTCACGATTCCCATGATTTGTCAAGCGAAACTATTGAGATAATTTACGAACTGTGTCGAAATTTTGATTGTGGTATGTTCGATATTTAAAAAAATCATTTCAGGTGTTATCAACTACAAAGTACGACTGATTTGTTAATAAGAAATTACTATATCCGTCAACTATGATTTTGTGCCCGTTTTAACACCAAACGAATTGAATGTTCAACTAATATTAATCTGCTAACCGTCACTGATAGGTGGTCGCTGCGCATCCACACTGTCACTTCAAACAGTGCCTTCAGTTGTTTTACAGAACAGATGTGTGAACACGGACCATCATCGATAGGTAAACACCCAGCAGTGGCCATCATAGATGGATAAACAACCAACAGTGACCATCATAGATGGATAAACAACCAACAGTGACCATCATATATAGAAAAACAGTTTATATGGACAGATGCGATTACGAACCACTTTGCATGAACTATTTAAGTGGACAGTGATAATAAAAAGCTACCAGGAGCAGGGAACTGGACACTGACGGTTAAGAGGATAATACTGCACGGTCTTCTAGTCATAAAGAAATCTGAGGCACAATATAATTTGAGCTTTGCATGTGAGAAGAGACTGTCCGTGGTCCTGAACTCCAGATTAAACTCTCTGAAGCAGATGACACAATTTCACGAGGGGCGTTTGTTAGCCACCTGCTGAATTTTCAGTCCTGAAATAACTCATTTCAGTCCAAATTAATGATTCAATGAATTAAATAGAAGTAGGAAGTTGTAGAGAATAATGCTTGTTGCAAGTATACTGTGTAATTTAATAGAATATGTTGGTCACACACTGCCGGTGTGGAGGCGACATTTCATTTGGATGGATTAACAGAAGGACCAATTGTCGAGATAATTCAAATGAAGGCAGCAGTGTTCTAAAATTCTAAAAACCAATGGCAGGCAGTTGGCAGTTTTATTGCATTGATCAAAAAACGTAACGTAAAATGAAAGGTAAATTTCTATTGTTTCTTAAACTCTTACACGATTCCTGAATATAAAAAAGAATCAGTAAATGTACGATTATTATTGTTTTAATACTATATAGCACGCTTACCAAACATCCCAGTGTCTTTGATCATTGAATGGTAGTCTTTCTTTGCTTTGACTTACTGAAACTATTATTGCAAAAGGCGCATGCTTTCTCCGACATCTGAAGTGAGTATTTTTACCGCGTCTGTTTCAGATATGTATTTTGTTTCTTCACGCGTGAAGGCATTTCATGTTCACGTGTGTTGCATCTGAGGTTTATGAAGCAGAAAAGTTCTGACGATTTGAGAAATGTCTAGATGTTTTGAATTCCAGATCTAGAAGGAAATGAAAGAATCCTAGAGAATTCTAGGTGACTGAAATAGTAGAACCACAAAAATCTAAAGAATCACAGAGACTACTGAATGCCATGATGTCTAGGACTACAGATAATGCGTGTGACTATAAACATGAAGAAGTCTTGAAGTAGGTCAAGCATCATACAACACGCGCCTATAAAGCAAAGCCTGATAGAAGGGTCAGCAACATGAATAATATTGGGCTCGGCTGGCATCAGGATTGTGGAATCGTTACACAAAACTTCCCATTGCAACTATCTCTAGTAAACAGTTTTACTCACTGTCGCTTTTTCGTTCGGCACTCCTGCATATGCCTGGAGAACTTGATTTCGATGCAAGATCCGCATCTCTTTATATTCTTACGTCTTCGACTTCACTGACCTAAAATGACATCGACTCCAGCTCCATGCCTCAAACTCGGTAACTTTGCTAGCTAAATTGGCTTTCAAACTTTACATTCGTGATTCAAAACTTCCAAAACCTGCGGGACACTTTTGAAAGCAACTCAAAACTTGAAAGAATTTACATGCAAAAGTAGGAGTGTCTCCGAGTTTACAAGCGTGTTCTTGAGGTTCATTTCACGCAGTATAGAATGACAACAGCAGGGAGCAAAAAATGCATATACCAGATAGAGACTTTCCAATGTTCCCTTTTTTGTCGATCTTGACAAATTCTGTGCCTGAAGGAGCACATGCGCAAGTCGTGTCGTGTGAAGAAGAGAGGATGAGTAACATAAGCTCGAGACCACGTCTTGCTTCGACCGGGTGAGAAAAAAATAGTGAGATCAATTAACCGCTATTTTCAAGCTCAACTGCGAACTTGGAGTAATTTTAGAAGAAAGAAAACAACAATATAAGAGTAGATTCTCGCCTCCATCTAGACAACTTATGATCACTGGCAATGGCAACGCCTTATTCTTGAAGGCGTTCGATGTTCAAAAATTGTAGCAACACCACGAGAAAATGCTTGATCCTCAAGTGCAGTTTTGTTTGGACTTCTCAACCCTTGGGGCTTGTGTAGCCAGAGAGGAAGAGAGGGGACGATGAGAACCACGGATTTGCTATCGTGGCCGGTGTGATGCGTCGGTTGCGACCGTGTATTTGCTCTTGCATTGCCACGCTACCAATACCTTGATCCCTCCTAAGTCCGTTGACATCGGCATGCATTTATAAAGGCTTTCACGTCAGCGAACTTGTGTGATATTGTCCAAGTTTTTAGATTCGTGTCATCATTCACATACTGCAATAGCAGAGCGCTTTGTGTTATAGTTAATTGTCATTATCATGCTATTATTTTTGCTGCTGGTGTTCTGATATTGCCATAGATCTCGTCGAATTTTTACACGGGGCAAAGTCTTAATTGCAGTTTTTTGAACCTATATTTTACGTCAAGCTAAGTCAAAAAGTCCAAGTTTTCCAGCAATAGTAATAACAAGGAAAACAGAGCTTTAAGATATGAGAACTATTGGTGTATTATTCATTAAGTATTATAAGAAGAACCATTGACGGCTCAAGTTAGAAAAAATGTTCTATTGATATTTTCCTTTTGTCTGAAAAACAAGTCAGCAATTGATGCCGTTCTTCAGAAAAAATTACTCCTAAGCTAAATTACTCTGTAGTAGGAGAGACTGAGTGACTACGGAAGCCCAGGGCCTTCGTTCATGTACAACCTGGCGCTTATGAAAAAATCGCCCGCCACCAAAAGTACAGCGTGCGGCAACATTTCTTCCTTTTTTGAAAGGAACTTCCTTTGCAAAAAGGACGTTTATACATTAAATTAATTCTCCTAATAGTTAACACATTTTATAACATCATTTGAACACTATTTTTGAAGAAAGAAAGGCACTATTTAATTCATTTGTCTCTGTATTCACTTTTCAATTTGTTTTAAAGTCTTCATGTCTCAAAAGGATCTCTCATTTATTGCAAAAATAAAAAGCTACATTTCGGGTGAAACCTCCTGTTGTCTCAAAATTTTTTCAAATGAAGACTGAAAATAAGTTAACAAATCACCAGCGCGGTAAATTAGTCCTGAAAGTTCAGAAAGGCAAATTACCCCTCGATGTGAGGCACTAGGCCTGCGTGCTGCAGCACCACGAGTTAGAGAAATTATTTGGACACAATAAAGGTTTCATCGCTTGGTGAGACGCATTTGTGCGAACTACGGAGGCATGAAGGATTTGAACGAACAAATTTAGAAAAAAGTTTTTAAAAACTTGACAAAGTGGATAAAATAGGTAAAGAAAACCTTGTAAAGTGATAAAAAGCTTTTCAACGCAATCAAAATTGATCACTGATCTACACTGGAATCATTCTATGTTTTAACCACATAACCTTATCTACCTCAACTAACTCTGATTCACGGAGTATCCTTGTTTGTAAATCGATTTCATACATTTTAAACTTAAAAGAAACAGGAATTTAAAGCATTAAGGACTCGGTAAGAATATGAAAAATAAAGAACAGGAAACATTACACAGAAAGATTGAAGGATGTGGTATGTGAACGCCAAGTTGTGTGCCTGGAAGAAATAGAAAAGTGGCTCTGTCTGAAGTACAAGGACCTCCTTCACCTCACTCCTGAGGCTCCGTCCCTTACCAAATAAACAAATTAATCCTGGAACGACGGATAAAAATAATCAGCATCAGAGACGAGGTCGGTCTATAAGGCCCAATCACTTTTCAATTTATTTTCTTTCAAACCACATAACAGAAAAATCATATATATTTGTTCTATTGATGTCATTTTTAAGTGATATTCACGAATACGATATGAGATGGGCTTGTTAATTTTGACACTGGGTCTCTCTGATCAATTTCGTCGTTGCAAGGTTACATGTGCCAGGCGAAAAGCAGTGCTCTCTTCCTTCAAATCTACACGAAGTAAACATTGAGAGCATAGGAAGTGCGGCGATATTGGAAACGTTATAGTGTTTGAAAATAGTGAATAAGTTTTGGCAATGAATGCAAGAAACAAGAATTGAAGCCATTGTTGGGCTGAAATTTTATAGTCACTGAAAGGCAAGGCTTTCATTTTTATTAAGGATCTGGAGATATTATTCAGCTGTAATAAAAATCAAAGTTTTCTAAACCCCCTCAGAGCAGTTACATTTCTTAACTACTGCAATTGCGCACATCTAATTTCACATAAGTTTACTTATTGTAGAACACAAAGTTAATTATAACTTACAAGACCAAAGGAAACATTTGCGTTGTGAATAATTCTTGTTGTGCAATGAAAGTACACCTTTTTGCAGCTTATCGTTGAAGTATATTTAAATTTTATTACTGAAATTGAATACCTTTCATAAGTGAGTTAACACAGGTATGTGGACTCTTCTTTTTATTGAAATTGTTAAACCAGTATTTTTCAGGTGAATATTGGGTTGTAAAATCACCTGTTCCACACAAGTTTAATAACTGGTCTCCATAATTCGTTTTCAAGTCTAACAATTATTTATGTAACATACCTTCAGTTTTTTACCATTGTTTCCATTCTTCAATGAAGTTTAAACCTGCTTTTGTGGAAGTTTTGGTAACTGTAGATATTCGCCTACCGTAGAATACGTAATTAGGCTGTTTTTTATCACATCTGTTAACTGAGCTTGAACAATTTGTTATGGGTTTCTTTTGATGGTATGACAGGTCATACAGTTTCGTATTAGATTATTGGACTCGTCGCCGATAAAATTTTAATATTGAGAGCAAGAACGTAAAAAAAATTAAATCACGTGACCAACACATTTGTATACTTCTGGTATATAGTGTCAATTATTTCAGAAAATACCCAGATGAAAACATTTCTTCATATTTTTCAAACTCCTTACGGATACATGAATTTAAAATCAATACGAGTTTTTCTTCAAGTGTCTTCGCATATTCTCAAGCAATAGTTTATTCAATTTTAATTGCTCATTGCTGCCAATGACACAAAATTCACAAAAGCATATTCGTGTACAACAAGCCATCGAAATTTTTTCTAATCATCGCCCCAAAAATCGGGAACGTGAGGACAAATGGGCCATGACCCCAGCAATACAAAGCTCACAAGGGAGAGTGACTCGTGTGATATGAGGACCACAGGTGTCAGTGTGTGTGTGCAAAGACACACAGTTATGTGTGTGTGTGTTGAGCACAGCGTCAGAGCTGAACGTTGAGCACACTGTCGTCTTTAAGCTCCTGGTGAGGGCGTAGCTGCAACAATGTGTTTCTGCAGGGCATTGGGCGAGCGAAGGTTCTTTTGTCATCGTCTCCAGGGAGCTCAGCTTGTAAGGGCTCTTCTCTGCATCTCAGCCCTTATTTCATGTGCACTGCAGTGGTGCTGCAGAATTGCTGCCTCAATACTTTCTGTCGTTGGAGTGCTGATGCAAGCCCCTATGATCTTGATTGCTTTTCGTTGCAGACGGCTTCTTTTAAATTGAATGTTTTGCAAGGCTCCCATTTGCATAGGAGAGAGCATGTCTTTTATGATCATCCATTGTGCAAACTCTGGCCTTAGCTGGAGAATGTTTGTGCGAATAGAAAAAATTATTTGTTTGCCGAAATTTCAGAGATATAATAAAATGGTACAAACTTGAAACTTCTTCCATTATACACTCATTATAAAATTTTTAAATGGCATCTGATATTTATTGTGTATGGGGCGTGTGTGGTGTCCTCTACTCGCTAATATTATGTAATTCCAAGATCTAGGTATAGATAGCGTAACTCCATTATTCTTTTTTTTATTCTTACATTACACAAAATTCAAATGCCGATTGCTGAAGATTGGATCTTTATTAGATCACTCTGGTAAATTGAGTGAACAATACACAGGTTTCTTGTACACATTTAAGTCTTTGGCTCGTTATTTCTATATATCATTTCCATGTCATCAATTTATATCACTTGGGTAGAATGAGAACACGTATGGGGAGGATGTTTGTTCTCAGTTTCGAGGTAGATTCAAACTAACAAGAAAGCTTGAGCAACAAGAAAATTCAGAGAAAATATGACTCGTTAATGAAACTTTGCCCAACATCTGATCTAAAACGGTTACCACTACTGAATACCACTATTGAATGTCATGCGTGCTTCAATAAAATTTGAAAAAGTCAAAGTTATGGGACAAACTTTGGTTAGAATTGACCAAACTAGTCTAATGTTTAATTCAGCAAACAACAGCCTCAACCTTAGGGTAAGTGTTCCTGCAAAGGTAGCATTAGGAAGAAATACTGCCGTCCGAAGTATCTGGAGAACGAGATACTGGCGCTGTTTGAATCAAATGAAAGAAAATTACACTTCCTTTGCTTCCACTCCGTTCTGTCAATGAAAGCACGTTTTCCACAATACAGAGAGCAAACTTACCCTCTTTTTTACAGAACATATAACAAATTATGATAATCGCTAAGCCATTCATTGAAGAATACCATAGAAAGGATGAAAAAAGGACTACTGGTTAAATGTTTTTCGCCTTAATCCGTCGAGATTTCATCGCCTAAAAATAGCCATATTTAGAGGTCATTTGAGAGAAGTGGTCATTACCAACGCCTTCAATTCTGAGTGAGCACTACAAGAAGAAATAAAGGTGGCGTGGCGAAGTTTGAATAGCGATAAATTAAAAGAATTGGATGATTTTGAAGAGGGAATGTTAGATAAAATGGAAGCTAAGGCAGGACATAACTCTTATAGAGCTACAATGTATAAGCCCTTACTTTGCATCAGAAAGTGAACATGCAGAGTGCCGCAACAGAAATTCCTTTTTCAAAGGAAGTTCCCTTAAAAAAAGAAGCTCTATTGTTTCACCCTGTACATTGAGAAGCATGTTTAGATTCGTCTGAATTAAGAGACGTCTTTTATCCATGAGTCATTGCTACATATTATTAGATCTTAAAATTTTATATAATACAGGAAGCAATTTTTTTTCGATAAAATCGATTTTTGAAGGAATTAATGAATATATAATTAAAGACATATAGCGACAGATTCTCCTAAATTCCTCAAAATTTCCGCTGTAAAGATTTTCGAACATCACATCATTACTTAAAAGTGTACGAGGTACGACAGTACGATAATAATATACAGAAATTAAGTGCATAAGACACTCAGGCCTGACTATTAACTGGAGAAGTCGTACTTGACTGTATAAAATATTATCATTGTGCCCAAAAGAGAAGTCATACGTAATTTCAATGCCTTAAAATTAGTATTCCCTGGAAAAGGTAATGAGAAAATTTTAAAAACTAATAATAATCATTTCGCTGCGATGTAGGACGCTGTTGTCACCTCTAGACTGTAAGACACAATTACATGAGTGTGCGACTATACTTCAAGGCTCTGTTACACGTACGCTCTGTTTGAGACAGTATAGGTAAGCTAAGACCAGGGCACAGATACAAACTACAGGGGGAGGTAAGAATAGAATAGAATAGAATAGAATTGAATAGAATATAGCGATAGGAACGAGTCGTTTGGTTTATTCTTGGGCTGCTAGTTAAGTCCCATGATGTCTAGCGTAAAGGCGTCAATCACGCCCAAGCACCTCAACATACAAAAATATTTGAATCACTTGCGTATACCTTAATCAATAACAAGCATTTCCGTCCTACAAACATACTGCAAACATACATACACAGGCTCAGAGTTAAAAATGATATGGAATAAGTACTTTACAGAATTGAGGGTTCCTTTTTCAAAATTCATTGAGACGATTTTTGAACGTCATAACTTCTTTTTTTTAAGGAACTTCGTTGGAAAAAGGAAGCCATATTGCTGCACCCTGTATAACGCTCTGTGAAGCAGTGGTTCATGCTCCAACACAAGACATCGTTATGCGCTGTGATGCACTGTGACAGCGTCGCATGCAGTACTGCTCTTAAAGTATATAAAGTTTGAAAATTATATACGTTTGACCTTTAACTCAGAAGTTTAACTCGTCTGTCCTGTAACTCAGAAGTCTAACTCGTCTGACCTGTAACTCAGAGGTCTGATTCGTCTGTCCTGTAACTCAGAGGTCTGATTCGTCTGTCCTGTAACTCAGATGTCTGATTTGTCTGTCCTGTAACTCAGATGTCTGATTTGTCTGTCCTGTAACTCAGAGGTCTGATTCGTCTGTCCTGTAACTCAGATGTCTGATTTGTCTGTCCTGTAACTCAGAGGTCTGATTTGTCTGTCCTGTAACTCAGAGGTCTGATTTTTCTGACCTGTAACTCAACAAGTTTTTGGCCTGGTTTGTGCATTAACCACAGATTTCTTCACTCTCCTTTATTTATTTCCTAATGAAAAGCTAAGCAAGCAGAACAAACGTTTCAAACTTCAAACACATTTAGATTTATTTTAATTACAAGTTGTTTGAGAGAGGAAAAAATGTTCACCAATTTAAGAATAGATTTGACAGAAACCTAAAAACATGATCTGTTAAAACAGTTTTGCCATAGCTGTACTCTCCCACACGTGCCTCCTCGTGATCAAACACACACAGAGACTCCCATTCTAGATGCATCGCTAGCATCAACATTTGTTCCGCAAATTTAACTGTATAAGCAGACCAGAAATTTCTTCGCCCCTGATCTTGAATGCACGTTATGATACAGTAGGTCAATGTTCGCTAAGCTTTAATATCTGCATTGAATTTTTACAGTAAGAACTTAACAATTCAGATGGATGAGATAACAATTGGGCCATCTGACCTTTCGAAACAGAGATACACAGTCGAGAAATGATCACAACTCGTGGCTATAGACTTGTGCGACTAGAATATAATGTAACCATACAAAGCTAGCGCTTTATTTTATCCACACACAAAGTGTAGGAGTAAATCCAGAGGTGTTAAAACTTTGGTGCCCTGGTAGGGTTTCTCAACATAATATCAATAGTCACTCTGTCAATAATTTCATGGCATGGATCACAATATTCAATGTTTTACTCGTACTCTGGCTACACCCACTATCCAAGTGATAATAAAATATCTGTGCTTATTGCATTTATTATTGCAAAAGACAACTTCACAAAACTTTTGGTGACGATATGAACTACCTAGGAGTACTAGAAGCATGCACTAGTTCCTCGACAGTTTGAGGTGTTGAACTTATATTTTGATACTAGATAAAAAACTAGAGCAATGGTTTGACCTTTGTGAAACCTTGGTTTTTGAATATTTTAAAATTTTAGGCAATCAGAAATTTAGGAAATCAGAAATCCTAAGTGAAACGTACTTTAAATCCACTTGTTTCACATAATACTGCAAAACACCTGCTCTGCCATGCACCTGTTCTGTCTTTAGCCTGCTTTCCATATACCTGTTCTGTCACTAGCCTGCTCCTCCAAATACCTGTTCTGTCACTAGCCTGCTCCTCCATATACCTGTTCTGTCACTAGCCTGCTCCTCCATATACCTGTTCTGTCACTAGCCTGCTCTTCCATATACCTATTCTGTCACTAGCCTTCTCCTCCATATACCTGTTCTGTTACTAGCCTGCTCCTCCAAATACCTGTTCTGTCACTAGCCTTCTCCTCCATATACCTGTTCTGTCACTAGCCTGCTCCTCCAAATACCTGTTCTGTCACTAGCCTGCTCCTCCATATACATGTTCTTTCACTAGCCTGCTCCTCCATATACATGTTCTTTCACTAGCCTGCTCTTCCGTATACCTGTTCTGCCGTGCATCTATTTTCATCTCGTAGTCAACAGGAGTGGAAAGCAATTAATAAAATGCACACCAGTTTCTTGCTTTTGAGACCAAAATGTCCTGGATCCGAGTGCAGAAAACAGAACTTTAAAACGAAGAGCGTCTGAAACAGCGACCAATGTAGCTCAGTTGCTGACACAGAGTCATCTCGAATAATTTGAAGACTTTAAGAGACATCCTCTAGGCAGTCATTACACTTCCAGCCAAAAAAATTTATGTAAATTGATACTAATGGCAATGAACTGATACTCCTAGCAGTATCTTTTGTTTGTGTATAGATATTCCTAAGAGTGTATTTTGGCAGTGTATAGATACTGGTAGAGCAGCATCTTGGTTCTTGAAGAGCAAACTCTGGTACTGGAAAGGGAACTTCCCGTATTCAAGGCCCGTTATTTGGCCAAACGTAGAGTGCCATGTTGCATTGCATGTCCTAGATAGGGTTAGAAAAGTACGTTTATTTTTTGTCATCTTTTATCATTGCGTTTTTAAACGTTCATTAAAGCTTACGTCAGCAATATTTGTGACAGAAATTTGTAGCTCAGTGCAAGAACATTTGCGCGGTTTCTTTGATAACTCGTTGAGGCCCGTATATTTCAGCCGTAACTTGCTTCGATCTTTGCTTTTGTGAGTCACTTTTCTTCCTTTCCATCACCTCCGCGTGCGTGCATTTTTGTTAGGTCTCTTGCTTGCTACTCTTACGCCTTACGCTAACCTCGAGCTCTCATGAGCTTACCTCTATCGTCTCACACACTCCATAATACCTCATCTAGCCCATCCACCTCACGAAACCTATGGGGCCCTTCACATATCAATAATATCTCACCAAACCTATACCCCTTATCACACTCACAGTATTTTATACAAGAACCTACATACATTACGAGATCCTACATGTATGGCCCTCGCCATTTCTACACATGGCACCACCCAAACCTCCCGGTTTTACAACACTTCGATGCCTTACCAAATCAAATCCCCATGAAATACCCTGCTCTTTTCCCGCGCTGCTTCTTGCAAGGTTTTATCAGAAGATTTTTGAGAGCCTTACCAGCTTATTTCGGGCTTGAGATCATCGGCAGCTGCTCATTTTTTCCCCAAGATTCCTCCTCAATCTCCTTGCATCTGTTTCGATTTCTACTCATTTATTACAGTTATTTTTACCGTGATTATATTAGCGGTCATTCAGTCTATGTTTTGCTGACGAGCCCCAAAAACACCATTACCATAACAGGATCAGACCAAAGTTGCTCTCCAGTGGTGATGTCGTGGTGGTTGTAGACATACTGTCAAGTGGAGGGGCTTTCTATTGTGATGCGTTGCAGTGCTGAGATCAGGCAGACATGGAGGGTATGCTGGAGTCATCACAACCTTACACGTCTCACAACCAAAATATAGTGATGAAATACGGTGTTCAAACGAAGACACATTAAATTATTTCTTGTGTTTACCATCGTTCATTTTTATACTAGAACCCAGACATGTAGATTTTATATAATGCATAGTATTTACTATCCTTGGATCGCTCTTGAAGTATCCTTGATCCCAAGTCTTCATACCTACGTCGACGGCCGCTGCTGCACTTTAGAAATCAATTTTTATATTGTATTATGTTCCAAAATTCAGAGTACTGTTTCAGTATTTTTCGCTTCAGAACATCACAGAGCTTCCAGCCCCGTCCTCAAACTTAAAGTATCATGGCATCTTGCCGTGCACCTTGGCGAAGTCTCGTGAAGTGCCTTCCTATGCATCCTCTCACCTCTTCGTCCGCCCCCTCATGTCTTTTCGTCGGCCTCCCCGCGTCTCTTTGCCTTGTCCCTTGTGTGTTTACATCTACCTATTTTTATCTTATAGCCTGTCTCCTCGTGTCTTTTAATCTGCATCCTCGCGTTTCTTTGTCTGCCTCCTTATGTCTTTTCGTATTCCTCCTCTTATCTTTTCATATGCCTCCTCTGTCTCTTTGTATTCCTCCTCGCATTTTTCATATGCCTCTTCGTGTCTCTTCGTATTCCTCCTCATGTTTCTTCATATTACTCTTCGTGTCTCTTCGTCAGCCTCCTCTCGTCTACTGGACTTGAAATCATACTTAAGCTCTAGCAGACTCTCTTCTGAAGATCTTGCCGGCCATTAGCCAGCTGAGATATCGGGATTGACTGATGTCAAGAGCTCTCAAAAGCACTGCTTGCCTATTTAATAGTATGTAAATCGTAAAATGGTGCTCGTCAGGTACTTGTGAGCTATCAATGTGGACTGTATGTGCAGAAAGTATCTTGAAGTAAAACTTAATTATATATGGGGACTGAATGTGTGGTGAGGAGCAACATTCTGCAAAGACTTTCACTGCGTCGCCATTATCGCTTTTGTCGTTTGCGTTCAAATTATGAAAAAGTTTAGTCACCAATTGTACTTTCTGCATTTAAAAAAGTTGGTATGAGAATCATTTCAGAGAAACTGAATGGATACATATACAGCTGGGAACATTTTTTTGGAACACAGCGTTGCTTACAGTTTCCAGCTTTGTAATAAATAGTATTCAAATAATATAATATTAGTGATCAAAAAGTATCAAAACAACTGTAAACTTACTTTGAGTGAATGGGTGATAAAATAATTATGATCTTTAAGCATGCAAATTTCAAAAAATATTCATAACATTGGAAACATATGCGTAATTCATGCTGGACCTCTATTGATGCTTTGCAAAATATTTATAGATCTTCAAAGTCACGATAGCTATTTATGAGAACAAAAGTTGCTTTTACCAACAAGTACTATTTCGGAGAATAAGCGTTATTTTTGGGAAGAAGAGCTATTGTTAATAACAAGAGCTATTTTTAGGAAAAAGAGCTGTTTTTGAGAACAAGCGTTATTTTTTGAGAACATATACTATTTTTAAGAACTAACGTTATTTTTAGAACAAGCGCCACTTGTAAACTAATCACAAAACATCAGCAGCAAGATATTTCTAGCTAGTCCTGTAGGAGGAGGCATTGATAATATGCATACTAACTATCAATTAAGGAATTAAAAAGACATTCTCACTCTTTCTGTTCGAGTGAAACATCCTCAAACATTCGCGTTATCTGAGAGATCAGCACGCAGTGATAGCGGAAGACATATAAGGTTCAATTCAATGAATATTTCAGTACATAAAATAGTTCAGTACATAGAATGCTTCAGTACATAGAATGCTTCAGTGCATAGAACTTGACTTGCACTGCAAATGTTAGAGGCTGCACTCGGCTTTGAAGGCGCTTTCAGATTATGAAATTTAAAGTCACAAAGAAAGGTTCAGTTTCAAGTGAGGACCTCAGTGTTGAAGTCACGTGTGTTATGGGTAAACTACTAGAGTATCTCTTTTCCCCAATACGATGGTCATTGGCAAATACTACCCCCTTTTTCTCTACGTGATGTTACGGCATGGAATTTGGGAAGCCGCGGCATGGGACTTGGGTAGCCACGGCTTGGGACTTGGGTAGCTGCCCCATGGGACTTCGGTAGCTACAGCATGGGACTTCGGTAGCTACAGCATGGGACTTGGGTAGCCACGCCATGGGACTTAGGTAGCAGCCCAAGAATGGGTCAAACAGCTAGTTTTTAGTGTCTTACTTTATTCTAATTCAAATCCGAGGAGGTAAAATTGTGTCCACGTAGCAGCATTCGCGAGTGCGTGCGACGCGAGACAGTGACGACCTAAAGGGCAGATTCTGGTTGTCCATCTGAGTTGAAGCTGAGAGAAGATCCAAGCCTTCATTTTCTGCTGGGAAGCTTCGGTTTAAAGTTGTGCCCTCATTCAAACAAGGAATACAAGCTTGTAATTCAGGTACACTGTACAGACACTTAGTACAGGTATGATTCATTCAAAATTTGTGTAATGGTAGTTCAAATTAGCCATACGCAATACAAATATGTAAACCAGGCACGTACTACAAGTACGCAATACTCGTGTGTGAAACAGGTATGTGCCATACGTGTCATGTCAGTTCGAATTAGCCATATTTAATAGAGATATGTAAACCAGGCACGTACTAAAAGTACTTAATAGACGTATGTGAAACAGGCATGTGTCATGCGTGTGTGGTACAGATGTTTGATGTGCATGGCACAGCAGGGCCGTCAGCGCTCAGTTTTCCAGGTGCTTGTCCACTTTAATAAATGGATTCAGGCCGCAGCTTTTGCGCAGCCTCTTCTTTGAACCATAACTGACTAATTTGACTGTGCATAACTGGACAGAGTAATATTGGGAAATATGAGGACTACTTTTTCATTTCAGGGATGCATGATCAGTACATAAACAGCTCATATATATCGGAAATACTGTCATTTCAAATTTTCTGCAGCTAACAGACAAACCGGAATCCAGTTCTAGTCACTGACATGACATTCCCTTTAAGAAACTACCTAATTATCTCAGCTGATTCTTTTTTTGAACACAGCGGGCATTTCATGTCAATTCAACTAATCTTTCACTCCTATGCAGCTCAACAATCACCTCACAATCAACTCAATCAAATATTTTAATACATTTATACCCGAAGTTACATGATGCTTTTCTCTTAACTCGGGGAAGTGGAAGAAAATAAAAGCTAGGAACTCAGTGCGTTCTCATTTGCAACTTTTGAAATGATGCAGAAATTCGAAACTTCGTGACGGCAAGAAACAACAGCACTTATAATCTTACCTGTTCTCAGCGGCGTCTTCACAGAGACGAGGGCTGCAATTGTGAGAATAGAACAGAATAGAATAAGGCAATAGAAGTGAGCCGTTTGGCCCATTCTTGAGCTGCTACCCAGGTCACATGCCGTCTAAAGTGAAGGCATCAATCACGCACGTCAGACTAGCAACAGAGGAAGAAGGTCTTGTGCTTGTTACGCCATGGTGGCGCGCCTTTTTCAATGCATGGTATCATTTACATTACAAGACATACATCGCACAGAATTTCATTTATTTAGAGTCAATAGGTGTATCGATACCAATATTTTCGTGGATCAGGATCGTCTAATATATATGTATGTTTGCATATTCTTTGAGCAAGAATCGGCAAATATTTATGTGAGTGCATAAAAATTTGTGCATTTAACTAAAAATGAATCACCGAAAAAAACACTGCAGGCAGACGTGTTCAATGAAAGCCCGGTTAAATAGCTCGGTTTTTCATTACAGTACAGTAATTTTATATTTTACGAGTCGCCAATTACACTTGTTAGATATTTCCCTTGGTGTCAATACTATAATGATACGCGAACGTCACTCATAGCACAAGTAGCTACATCTAACCTACAGTAATGAATCTATATCCGTGCATTTGCAATTGTTCTCGCAAGTCAAAAAATCTTCATTCCATATTGTCTCCAAAATTAGTTCGCAGAGGTTCAATTTAATACTTAACTCATCATTTCCCAACCTAGTACATATCTATAATATTATTATACAGATTTTATATTATGCATCGTTTGGTGTTTCTTATCTCCATTTTCCCAATTCTCTAGATTAAATATTTAGGAAATATTGCACCACAGATGAATGATATATTCAAAATATTTAATAATTTTTGATATCTGAATCTGAAATTCTTTCGTAGCTGTACAGCTGGCATTGACTTCCCCTGTAGCTTCACACCTCGTAGAATCCTAATGGCCCTGCTTTAGAGCTACCATGCAGGCCAGCCAAGTATACATATACCATCATTATTCACATGAATAAGTGGTGGGTTTTTGTGCTTGACCTCTTCGAAGAGGGGACAACGTAACTCTCTTTTGTTCCTCCATTAACTAGGCGTTGCTAAAGACCTACATCGCTGGGCCAATGTATTAGACTTTTATTGAAGTTTTTATGCAGTAGCTGCAGAGCCTGCTGTCCGCACTGACTCACACTCATGTAAGAACATGCAAGTGTAACACCAATAGCAAGAACCAAATACTTAATGATTGAGATACGGAAAAATGAGTTCCAAATGGTTTCGAATCTGGATCTTTTTAATCATCTCCAGTTACTTCACCACTCCACTAACAAGTGTTGGAATAAAATTCTTAAGTGACTTTATGTAACAACGTCTGAAATATTTTTATCTGAGTTTTTGCCTCTAACATAGTCCTGGACTTGTCAACGAATAAAAGTTTGTTTTAAAATAATATTGAGCACTGAAATCATTATTTACACGTGGGCTTTTGAGTTATTTACCAAATTACTCTCACACAGACGTTGCTTCATTAGCTTAATTTGGAATAAAGAACCTAACAATGAATTAAGATGCCTCACTCAAGCAAAATTATGAAACAACAGCAGTTAATTCGATTCAATTTGCTGCTGTTCTTAATGAACGAGTGATTATAGTTCTTGGCAAATATTTGAATGTAATTTTTATAGGACACCTTGTGTTCCTCCAATATATTGAAAATTGTCAGTTTTGCAGAAATGCACAACGTCATAAATCATATTTACTCAAATGAACCTGCAGACAATTGCAAGTTTACTATCACTTGTTCTGTTAAAAATGTTAAAACTGAAGATATTTTTTATCCTTTTTGCTAAACAGAAGCAGAAAATTCATTAGATTCTGATACTTTTGGACATAAGCTCTATGAAAATAAATGACAATATTGTTATTTATACATTACCCGATTGCTTTTTAATAACACTACCTAAACCAGGAATATATAATAATTTAGTCCCACTTCACTCAAACCACGCATTCTACATCCTGCAACTCAAAGCACCTTCATGCTATAGCTCCAAACATGAATCAAATCATGCGCTCTACATTCTGCAACTCAAAGCACCTACATATTATAGCTCAAAACATAAATCAAACCATGCGTTGTATACCCTGCAACTCAAAATACCTGCACGCTATAACTCAAAACATTAATCAAACTATGCATTCTGCATACTTCATTTTAGCGCTTAAGTTTCCAAAAAAAATTAAATTGGGCACTTACGCTAAATATCCAATGAGGTTCAATCGACGTTTTAAGACCAACTTCCATGAAAGAATCAAGTAAAAATACTGTTGTCTACCGCTCTCCAAACTTCGGATCCAGTTTTTTGCTGAAAGTTTTCTAGATTTTGTCGACGGAGGCAGAACAACAAGGTAAGCAGTACAGGATTCCAAGATTCCCGTGACTGACCATCAGTAACTCGTATCAGCCTACCTGTCCTTTAGCCTACCTGTTCATCAGCCTATCTGTCTTATCTCTTCGCAGAGACTCTGGTTCCAGAGGTTGCAAAAGTGGTATGACGTACAGAATACGACAACATAACTTCCTTTTTTGAAAGCAAAACACTTTGAAAAAAAAAGTTATGTTCTCACAGCCTTTATTAGAGGTTCATAATAGTCCTAATGAAACTGGTCAAAATCTTAGTCGCGTGGAACTATATGGTCGTGAGATCCTTCAGGCCTTTTAAATGATCAAATTCGGGAGTATCGTCTGTTATCTATGACTTTATTACTTCCTCTGGGTGCTTGAATTCATTTGAGAGTTCTTAAATTATGTTAGTATATGGTTCCCGTATAAATTATACGGCTTAGATTTGACTAATGTGGAATTATAATATAGACGAATGTTTTGAAAATATACGACTAATATTTTTGTTTTAAATGAATTTACGCAGAATTTTATTCCGTATCTTTCTGTCAAACAATAACATGACTTAAATAGAACCCGTGGAAATTCTACAATTTGGAAATGATAACATTAAAAATTTATAAAATGTAAAATATTTTTCGGTTTTACCCGTGATACTATCAGAACCGGAATACTTTTCATGAATATATACAGAACTTCCATTCTGTATCTTATCTACCGATAACATGGCCGTGTAGAAGAAGCCTAATAACGGGGAAAAATCGCCGATTTTATGCATAGTATTCTGGCGCCTTTTGTACCCACAATACAATACTTTTAATACATATATACTCGTTCGGGTGTCAGTTCAATAATTTTTCTTCAGTAATAGATGATAATAAATAGGACAGAAACACACAGATAGAGAGAGATGGATATACACTCTGTATTGTATAAGTAGATTCTTGAATCCTTTTGCAGAAAATCAATAACAATATCTTATTTGTTGACACCGCTAAGATTACTTCATCAACTCGTGCCCTATGGTTGCTAAGAATTTAGAAGTCAAATGTTTTCCCCATAGAGCGGTAATAAAACGAAATTAAAAATTTTGCTACACAGCTGGTTCTGGAGAGAACAACGTCAGCAGATCACACAGTTTCTGATATCCTAGCGACGTATTTAAGGTACCAAATGAACTGATTCTATTCGACATGGCTAATAAGTTTTAAATACAAGACATCACAATTCATGATATTGGTAACATAAATATCTATCAAGCAGAGAACTAATATTGTTGTGGTATACAAGTCGAGAAGTTGTACAAATTTGGCCAAGGTATGAAATATTTGTTACAATGTGAAATGCAACTGTGCTATGGATGAGATATATCTGTAGTGCAAAAGATCATGGCTTTGCTCCATCGATGTTTCATATACAACGTCCGAGCGACATACAAAAAGGCCGTCAATAATGAAAGGCGCCGCTGTAAAGCACCAGTGATGGACGATCCTCCACCAAATTGCTTTGCAAGTGAACGAACTGGCCTCTGAAAACGGCTGAAGTAAAGCCCAATTTGTTTCTTGCGAAGTGTCGCCACACAGAACGAGCCTCGTGGAGCCTGAATTTCTGCAGTAGGTCAAAAATGCTTAGCCGCCAAACGCACAAAATATTTTGTGAATTGGAGTTCTTCCGACCGTGGCAGGTAGCGACCCAATGGAAGAACTCGTTATTTGCTTGTTACGTGTGAAAGGGTCGTGCTCAACCGCCTGTTGAAGACAGCGCCAACGAAGAGCTCATGCAAATGAACTCAGAACCTCGCTCTCGACTGCAAAAACTAACGTTAAAAACATGTATTCGAAAGATTGAGTATCATCTATTCTATCTTTTGAACCTTAGAGTAACAATGAACATCCCTAAAAGTGTGGAGGTACATGGACTCGTCTCCAAAACTCCAGTAAACGTGAAAGAAGAAGAAGAAGATTCTATTTTTTCTTTCTTATTTTATTTTTTATCATACTAAATTTGTGAAGGGCCATAAAATAAGTGGACCGGTTTCTTAAATACTTTTGGCACGGATACAATCTTGATGACCCATCACAAAGTAGAATGATGGAATAAGCTCTACAACTCTGACAGAGCAGCACCTCCTCGATTTCTTCATAGCTAAGCAAAACGAATAATAAAATTAGAAACTCGTACACACGATATCATTATGTGTGTAAAAATTACGGAGACAAAAAAAGAACTCCGGAGGTACACAAGCAGTTTGCAGTTACGCTAGCCATACAAGGCCATGGAAAGGCCAAAGGTTCTGTTACATATTGCATGATAAAATGACAATTTAATACGTAAGAGTTGGGAATTAACCCATTTTATTCAAGATCCCCTCCATCGACGTCGATGACAAGGTGAACACGTTTAGAGAATGATCTGTACGAGTTACCAACGACTTTTTGAGAGATTTTGTCTCATTTTATTTTTAATTTTTGATTTAGGGCCTAAACATTTTCATAATCCATTGCTGAAGCTTTGAACTTCAGCATAGACCAGATTTTTTAATCAAAAGGATTCTGGTCTATTGATGAAGGAAGTCATTCTTCATTCGAAATGAAGTGGGCAACAATGGATTGTCAATCACTCTACATAGCATTCTTAGCACTATATGAGTGTCAAGTCTTGCTGAAATAACCACTGGCGGTTTTTTGAAATAATGTTAACTATATACAACAATGACACTTCAAGAATAGCGTTGCTGTGATTTTCTTGGTTAATTCTAACCCATTTTTCCATGAAAATCAATGGACTTGTTCACGTTTCAGGGATTGCGCCCCTAAACATCACTGACGCGCTTCCCTGTCTTCGAGTAACTACCCGGTTGTCAATCTCAGCAATCCAAGACCAAAATCAATAAACAATTTTTTAAACGTCAACTTTTTGCTGGGATTGAAATTTCTTTTCGTCCCTGACATCTGTTTCGCTGAGTTCTAAAAAACTCGCAATGTTAGCCTGCAGCTACGCCTTTGAAGATGTGATCACCTCCGAATTAGAGTAATTTTGTTCCCTCGAGATTTTTCTTCAATGGTGGAAGAGGGCAATAGTTGTAAAAGGCCAAGTGTAAAAATGAGGTGAACATTGCTACTAGTTTGAAGCCAAAGTCATGTATTATCTGTAGAGTTCAACATCCTGTGTGGGCTTGTGCACCATCCCATACAATAAAAACCCCTGACTCAGCTTTCCTAACCGATTTTGTTTCAAAGTCTCAAGTTTGTCGAAATGAAAAACGTTGAATTTTAAGTCAGACCCAAATTAGTTTTCGGCTCTACCTCTGTCGTAAAAGCAGTTCGTCTTCCCTTCCAAACACTTTTCACGTCAGTATATTTTCCGTACGTCTTTATTATATCGCAGCCAGTGCGTAACATTCATATTTTATTTCGCGCCTCTTCTGCTCAACAGGCCACGGTGTTAATTGCTCTTCCATGTTAGTCAAGGCTCGTCGATGTCCTGGTAGAGTCCAGGTAGACTCAGGAGACTGTCACTTTTTTGTGGGAGGTTCAGTCCACAGGCGGCTCAATTCCCATGACAATTGAATTATTTCCTCTATAATTGAACCATTGTCCAGTACAGCTCGAGGGCAGTTCTGGGGATGATGCTGAGTGTGTGAGTGAAATGAGAAGGAAAATTTGGGTGGTATTTAACGAATTGAGGAAGTAGGAGCTTGAGACTGAAAAAGCAGAAATAAAAAAAAGGAAAAAGATGATTGAACTACAAGATGAGGAAAAAAGAAAACAATGCAAAGAGAAAGCGAAAAAAAGTTAATGCCAAGAAAGTGAAGAGAAATGCTACGTGATTTGAGATAACAAAGAATGACAAGTTAAGGAGAGGGAAATAAGTAACTCAAACTATGGAGAGTTCAACATATGGAGCGATGTTATGGAAATTAGAAGTATAAAGTAGGCCTATGAAACATCAGTGCTAAAAGTAAGAACAGCGAGGGGCAAACTTAGCAAATGATAGCAGACTATGAAGCAGAAACGAATAAATGGTTAAAGCTAGGAAGTACGATCACCTTCAAGGAGGTAGGAAACTTCAGCTTCTATAATACAAGTCACTCTATAAGGTAACAAGTCACCTGTCACGCTACAGTGCAGCACCAGTCACGCTGTTGTGCAACGCTAGTCACGTTGCTGTGCAACACTATTCACGCTGCTGTGCAACACTAGTCACGCTGCTGTGCAACACCAGTCACGCTGCTGTGCAACACCAGTCACGCTGCTGTGCAACACCAGTCACGCTACTGTGCAACACCAATCACGCTACTGTGCAACACAAGTCACGCTACTGTGCAACACCAGTCACGCTACTGTGCAACATCAGTCACGCTACTGTGCAACATCTGTCACGCTACGGGTCCCCTATGCTGCCAGCTACTAGTGTATTCTTGTCATTCATTTTTTCTTCACTTCTGAGAGGGGCCGCAAAAACAACACTTGTCCCCACTACGGCCACGGTATCATGGCTACGAGCCAACCTGAAAAATTTATCATCCCAATTTCTTACTACCGATACATAATAATTTCTAACCAACTTGACTAGAGCTCATTTATTTTATGGTCGCCAGTCACGTTAAGTGAAAAGTTCAATCTGCATTCCAATTTACTCGTCCATGCATACGAAACGCACTCAAATGGAAAGCTTTGTCCGATAGTGTCATGGATTGTCTAATACGCTACTATCCAACTGGATCTGTTCTATGCAGTTCATGTACGCACGAACACTCATTTATATCGCATGGACTATTATGAGATGATATAATAAACAAACGAAACACTTTTAGACCTGTGGTATTGAAAAAAAATTGTAACAGTACCACTTCGTTAAATAGTTGTGAAATAACATGTACACCTGAACTAAGCCATCAACTGATATACGTGGCTGGCATGGTGAACTACAAGCAATAATGAGAGCTTACTAGAGAGATGGTCAGAGCACCTACCCATTTGTGGCCATTGTTTTGATGGAAGGAAAACTTTTGAAAATTGATGAGATAATTTATTTATCCCGTCAGTCCCGTCTACCATTTACTTAGCCCTATAAAAGCTCTAAAATGGTCTTATTAAGTTCTGTTTATGGGCAGCAAACATGAATCGAGTTCATAAATACATTAAAATGTTAGTCCAATATATGTATGTACATAACGCTTGAAAATTTTCAATTTAAATAAGATTGCTTAACATTCATAGCAACTCATGTTCCGCTGAGAAACAGCAATTAGTTTTTGTAAAGACAGAGCAGCAACTTTGTGAAACTAATAAATTTTCGATTTTTTTCCAGTATGTGTCAGGGTGTGGTACAGAAACAAAATTTTCTACGATGCTCATCTTATCTATTGCAAGATCCATTGCAAGCCTGTAATGATCTGAACTCAGAAAATTAAGCTCCAGTTGCGAACATTATAATTTAAAATCTTTAAGTTTCAAAATGATTTTTCCCCCTTGATATTCTCACATCTGGGAGCGTCAGTTAGTCGACTCCTGTCACCACAAAACAATCAACACGTGAACAATTCTTGGCGTCTAAAAATATACTCGACGCCGCACAAGGAAAGGCAACATTTTTATTTGTGGAGTCACGTTGAAACATTTCTTGTGTCCGCATTACCACGTAAAAACACAAGATATTTCTTAAAACTGCATTAAGAAACAGCAGCCACGTGCTGGTATCATGTGGGTAAACAAATCTGACTGAGGTAGCATGACGTAGACTTTACAATCTCATGTTACAGTCACATTGCAGTAGCGTTACAGTAGCGTCACAGTCGCGTTACAGTCCTGTTATAGTAATGCTGCAACACCCTCGCTGGGAGACTTTTGTGACTAGTGTAGTAGTAATACTTGTAGGATACTAAGGGGTCAAGCGTTTAGTTGCTTGGATAATATTGTTTAGGATAATATTGAGCGAGAGACAAGCAAATATGTCCCCCAGTCCACAATGGTGAATTAACTGGTCACTTATACAGGGTGTTCGTTAATTATCGTTTTATTCATGTGTAAAATCAGTTATTTGGCCTCATATTCTATTTACTTACAATAGTCATACATTAACGAAACCACATACGTTCCGTGTATAATATTCACTATGTTGGCTAAAGATTTAAACAAAAGAATAGCCATTTTCGAGTTACCTAAGGCACCCAATCTCTAATAAATATTGCAACAACTAAAAAGTTAACAAAATGCACGTCTTGCAAGCGTTGAAGATGTTCATAAAGACTGGATAAATAAAAAAAAATGTTTGGGCAAACTCGTTCTCAAACTGCCAGAACTTCAAAACTGGTAAAATACACCTGAGAAATGAGCAGAAAAAATCCAAACGAATTCCTTAGAAATCTGGCAAAAATAAGGAATGTATCCGTGGGATCCATGTCCTCCATTTTTCACAAAGACTTGAAGACCTGGAAGACAGCTTGAAGACCAGGTAACAGCAGACAGCTGTTATCTGCAAAAACTGCAGACTGATGTATTGCGCGAACTGAAATCCGTCTCTCTCTTATATGCGAAGGCATGCAACCGAACCTCGTGTTCAGCAACGAAAAGAAATTTAATATCCAAGATGTAACGTGCAAAATGACCAATTTTGATCTGGAATTTGTGAGATTGACAACTGGGGACAGAAATCAAACATTATAAAAGATGACATTAATTTTCATAATTCATATCATTACATTTCAAAGACGAAGAGCGGCCTCAGTGATGGTTTGAACCACGATCACTGGAAGCAAAACAAGTCAATGTGGTTTTGTAGCAAAAAGGTTAAATTAACCAAGAATAAAACAGCAACAGCACTTTTGCGAAGTAATTGTCACCTTGTGCTAAAAATCACTTCAAAAACACCAACGGTCATTCCATTAAGTCGGTATCCTCACGCGGAGTTAAGAAAACACACTAGTGGTTAGCATTTAATTTTCCCTGCGTTATTACGAGTTAAGAATGATCTTCATCGCCAGACCTGAACCCTCTCTACATATTAAGATATCTGGTCTATACTGAAGAGTAAGGCTTAACAGACTCGTCACCAAAATTTGGAGGCACTGAAGTTAAATCTCAAAAAAAATTGTCAAAATTCCTTAAAACTCATTCATAACCCGTGCTAGTCATTCTCTAAGCGTCATCAGCTTGTTATCGACCTCATTTTGTTATCGTCGCACTAGGATCAATTTCATAGCTAGATTACCACAATGACAGAGCATAATAGGAGTTAGAAAAGTAGTAATATATTGCCAAGAAGTCATACCATCAAAATATCAGCAACAAAGTGTGATAAAGACACACGGTGTCAGAGTATCAGCAAAGAAGTGCCAGAGAGTCATTGCTTCAGAACGGACGCAGTCGAGACCAAAGAGTCAATGTCAAAATGTCAGCAACACTGTTAGGTTTCGTGCCAGAGTGTGAGAGCATGAGGGCACCATTATGTTTTGTACCACGAGGAAAGTCTAACACTTGACCAGAACCTCAAAATGCCTATGAGCTCTTTCAGCTCCGTCCTTCAACCTGCATTCAGAGGGCCCGTAACGATGCAAGCCACTCAACTGCAGCACCTACACGCACCCCCTGCACTCACAAGGTCGTGCAGCTGCTGCTGATGGGGCTCTTCGTCCTCAGTGATGCGAAGCAACACATCCACTGTCTCCATTGGTGATGATGATGTATCTTGTTCGTATCACAGCTACATGGTAGCTTTATCCATCATGCTCAGAGATGCAGTGTGAAAACAATCACTATCTTCGTTCAAGCATTGGCACGTCACTGATCTCTTCATTGATATCTGACAACAACATTAACCATCTCCACTGATGCACAAAATCACCAACACTCTGGTACGTGTATCCTAAGATTTCAATGCCCATCCATTTGTATATACATTTACTATACTAGTACTAAACCTGTATGAGTACGTACAGAAGAGAATATGGAAGTCGGTGAAAACTTTCAAAAAGCTGCAACATCAGATTGAAGCTTCTCACTCAAACTGATTTATTCAATTTATCTCAATCAGTTTCCTGGGTTCCTATTGCAGGTGCAACGCTCACTGCTGTTCCTCGTGCCGGTGTGGGTGAGGGTGGACGACCCACTTACTCAATAGTATGGAAATTTTAATGTTAAACAGGGTATGTAACTGACGTTATGAAACAAGTCTCAAGTGATTTTATTTGACATGATTTACTTGCACGAAATGCTACAATACGTAATCCAATGAAAAGCCACTTTTTTTATATGTACAGTTATTATGGCATTAAACGAATAATAAATAAGCATCGTAATATTAAAGCAATAGAGTAGAATTCCTTTAAACCTGCACTTGCTGGTCAAGCTTTGTATACTTATTCATTATGTTTTTCTTCTTTAACTGCTTTAAGGAATTGATATTGTTTTCCTTTTATGTCTAGCGTGTCTATGAATTGTTTGTGGTTACTTGGGTGATGTTAACCGGCAACTGCAAAGTCCCATGGATGCCGGTTAACAACACTTCTACTGTAATTCATAAAAAATATTTAATGGCAAAATTTAGAGACACGGCTCTTTATGTAATTACACAAGTCAAGAAGTTATATAAGATAACATGAATTGTCATAATTCACTTAATTACATTTCAAAAGTGACATCCTCAAAAATGGCATAGGAACGCAACCAAAGTCGATATTTCAACAAAAAAATTTCATTCACTGAGAAAGAGTCATTGTTTATCATGTTCACATTCAAGCAACTCCGAAGCATCAAGTAGGTCGTAGAGGCAATCAAAATAAAATTCTTCCCCAACCGTCCACGTCAGATGTCAAATATTCTGGTTTTAATAGAATTGTGAAAATATTTAACCAAACAGATTCAGATCAACTTCAGGTTTGCACTGGCAAGAAGTTTGTGACAATATGAAACCTAGAGACAGTAAAGAATTTTTTATACAAAATTTAAAATCCTGCATTAGGCACGCTACAAACTGTTAGGTTTAAGTTATGGAACCATCTGCCTAATTCTGAGAAAATGCTTTAAATTGTAGATCTACAAGCCGTACCTCTATTCAAAGTTCTCTATTTGTTAATTTTGCAACTAAGAAGGGACTTGAAAAGATGGGGTGCTAACCAGCTAAATAGTTACAGTGTAAATGAACTATCCTTAACCCAAGTCCTGTTGGTACGCTCTAATACATTGAGAAACTACATTTCAAAAATCAGAAGCACGATCACGATTGCTTCTAGGAAATAAAATTATAAAGTGAGTTATATCATTTCAAAATCAGTGCGTCAAACTGACAATTGCTACAACCAAGTCTAAAAAAAAATAAATACATTTTAGACTCATCACGAATCATTTCAGTTAACTTTTGGTAAACGAGACCAAGCAGATTTGCTAAAATATTATTAAATTAGACGAATTCAACATTTGTAGTGGATGAAAATAAAACTTAGCAGACTATCTTATTAAACGCAGTCAACACTCATCTAAGCAAATAAATCGCAGTTTGAACATGATACATGGAATAAATATCACAATATACTGATGTATTTGCTTGCAATAATGTGCAATTTTGAAAATCTCTGTCCACGCAGCGATGCGATGGCTGTAATCACGACCATCCAATATTGGAGCTCGAACATTTTAAAGAGTCCGATTTGTTCCGTTATTGGAACACAGGTCCCTTGACGATCTTCGTTTAGCTGAAAAATGTACTATAGAGCATACATTTGATTCCAACTTCGGTACATTTCTCAAAGTAATTCTTTTTTAGAAGAGCCTAACCCTACTGTTTACATATTGCTTATTCATAATTCATAATCAAACATGAAAGTCCATCAAAATGTTTATAATTTTGAAAAGCATGCTATGAATCCAGTAAAATTGAAGAAAGTTAAAACAAGCGATTCACTGTGCAGAACCAACCCGCATTCCCCTGGCGACGTTTGGGTTCACGTCAAAATTTATGTCGTATTGAAATTTACTTTCCTGGAGCAGCTTCGTCGTAAGATACAGAAATCTTGCGAGAGGGTGTGGATTTTTGGATGAATGAATATTGAATCCTTTTAGATTAAATAATGTTCGACCACGACGTTTGTCTGCCTTACACCGAGACTCGCTTCATATTCATATGAGTGTAGCTTTTAGGAATAAGAGATAAACATAAGCCTGCGCTCCAAAATGTAATTGTCAAGAATGCAATCCAAGAATGAACCAAATGGTTTGTTCCTGTCATCTTATTCTATTCTATTGTACGTAACGAATAAGACAGGGACACATTAGCATGATTGGCTGGAGAGAAAAAAGTTATGCGTAGGGAGGTAATTCAAAACAGGAAGATGAAATGGTGAAATTAAAAGGAAGGGCTTAAGGTGTAGTCTAACGCTATAGAATGTTCAAGTTATTCGGACACGCGATTCATCCTAAAGAGTGGAAGATCAGAGAACACTTTGCTGTCAGAACATATTTTTTTTAGCCAAATTTGGTTGGACGGTATTAACGCATATGATTTCATTGTAATGAAATAATTTCTGACACTGATTTATCATTATGTTTTGTTGATAAATAGCATCAATATGAATACTTGTACACCAATAATTTTATCGCCTTCTGCCTTAACAAGGAATTCACTTGAATTTTGCAACTATTTTTTTCCGTGACCCAGTAAAAATTGTTTAGTTTTTTTAGTTTTAATACCTTTTTATGTTGGCCGTCATATACAAGATATCTCAGTGTTGTTTACACATTGAGAAGTTTAGATTCCTCAACAGGCAAACAGGCCATGTCATCAATTTGTTAATCAATGTTGTTGAAAATCAACGCAATATTTTTATGTCTCTGACTTTCAGTTTTTCGCATGACAAATTAGTGCAATAAAGTCATTACTGGTTGGTTACGACAATAAAATTTCCCACATCTCGCTCTCACAAATTTACTTTTAGGTGGTGCTGATTTTTACAGAAAAAGTCATTCGCTTCTCGTGATAAAATATGGACGTTGCTGCAGATGGTACCCAGAGTTAGGAACCCTCTAGTCTCATGGGTTCTCAACTCAGGGTTCGTGAACCCCCAGCGGTAACCAGAAAGGTTTCCAGGGGTACTTGGATGGCTGACGAAAGAGTATTTTAAATCTGAAGTGAAAGAGAGAGTCAATAGTTAAGCAATAGTTAGTCAATGGTTAGTCAATAATGAGTCAATAGTTAGTCAATAGTTTATCGATAGTTTGTCAATAGTTAGTCAATATATTACAATTTTATTTGGTGTCCGATTACTGGGGGATCAGGTTGATGGTCTTATATCTAGAGGAGTACTCAATGGAAAAAAAGATTGAGAACCTTTGCGCGTCACAGCACCTGCACCAGACAGATGCTCACCTCACCAGAGCATCGCTGTACGCATTAGCTGCAGCGTGTACTGAAGTGTCGCCCACCTTGTATTAGCACAAACTTTGCAGTAGTGCAATACAACATAACACCGAGACGTGCATACAAGTTCACACAGACCACACACACAAGGCACACTGTGTGTCTTGGCAGCCCGTGCCCCATGCCGCCGCTACTCGTAACTGCTTCATAAAGCAACCGCTGTGTTGCTGCTTTACTTTCGTCGGCTGAATGAAACATTGATGATAACACTATTCAACGAAATAAAACGTGTGTGTAGTTCAGCATTCATCCACACATACTTGAGAGAGTTACTCAAGGGGCTGTAAATGACCTAATTTGAAAAAACCAGCCGAGTCAAAATGCTGTTTGGAATTTTAAGGCGTTTTTCCTCAATTCGTGCTTTTGAGACGCAATAAAGAAAACAAAGTTATGATTTATTATGCCTTGCAAGGTCTCTTCAACTTCAGAAAAGTTCTCGTGATGAAAGCGCTTCATGTTATGTATAAGAAAGGCAGCTCAGTTTTTTCACTCTAGTTCTCTTTGATGACATACAGAGTGGGTAAGACGGAGTGGATCAGCGTTGACGCACATGGGTATTTGATACTGCTTAGCAAAACTGACGCTATTCTACGGCAGTATGTTAGCACAAATGGACGTTAACTCGAGTATCTGTCGGCACATGTAGACACTAATTTAGCGCTGTGTTAGTTCACTCTGACGCTAACTTGTGCTAGGTTGAGCGCAAGTAAATCTGAATTTAAAAATTGTGAAGTTGCTTAAGACTAAAAAATACCAAAGAATTTTTTGTTTAAGTTTAGGCGATTTTAGAACAAAACACATAATCACCATTTTTGTTATTATCATTATTTTCAGTTTCGTTATGTTTATCGCTAGTACTCATTATTATTTAAAAAAATTAGAATATGAGTATTAAAATTATCATTGTGATTATTGTTGTTCTTTTGACCGATGAACTCCAATGTTATTTAATGCAAATCATATTATCGGTATCGCTCGATATTTTCGAAGTGAGTTTACTATAGGATAAGAGATCAAATTTTTCATGGGAAGCTTGACCGAATTTTTTCTTGGCATTATAATTAGAGACTTGATCAAATGTTTCCAGTAGATTCAAATGTTTCCGCTGTGTTGCTTGTATAGAGCTGTGTTGCTCGTATCGAGCTGTGTTACTCGTATCACGTTGTGTTGCTTGTATAGCGCTGTGTTGCTTGTGTAGTGCTGTGTTGCTCGTATCACGTTGTGTTGCTTGTATAGCGCTGTGTTGCTTGTAT
>VCRD01002163.1:86235-97732 GCA_006783055.1 Trinorchestia longiramus
TGTAGTGCTGTGTTGCTCGTATCACGTTGTGTTGCTTGTATAGCGCTGTGCTGCTCGTATCACGTTGTGTTGCTTGTATAGCGCTGTGCTGCTCGTATCACGTTGTGTTGCTTGTATAGCGCTGTGTTGCTTGTGTAGAGCTGTGTTGCTCGTATATGTTTTGTTAGTACATGTGCCATTGGAGCTGTTTGAAACACAGGGAAACATAGAGTTGTTTCTACCATTCTGTTGGTAAATTACTTTCACATAATCCAATAAAATAAGCTATACGGTTTCACAACCATTGCATTGTTTCAAATATAATTACAAACATGTAATAGCTAACTTAAAATCATAAAAATCAGGATATTTTAGGAACGCATTACATGGTTTGTAAAACACTAAGGTTGAAATGAGGGTTTTGATCCTCAAAAACAAACCATGTGATCTTAAGGCCTTTCAAAGTTCCGATAAACAACAATTAGATTAACCTCTGATTCAATGGGGAAGGAAATTCATATATCTCGTATTCCTAAGTTCTTTGAATGGGAAGCAGATGTTTATTGAATTTAACAGCATTTTACATTCGAAGGTAGGGTCTTTGACCTTTACGAGATCATTATTACTGTATTATCATTACGGTTATCTGTGTTATTTCAACGTTGAGTAACTTTCTTTCACTAAGCCAGACAAAATGAATTACCAGTTATGACTCCTTGATCACCCTTATCCCTCTCGTCCAGTGATCAGTCATTGTCTTAGAATTCTCGACTGGCTGATCCCATCAAGTTTCAGTTAAGGAGCATTCCATGCCGCACTCCTATTATGGTTGAAATTATATGTACAGCACTTGCACATTACTGGTCTTTTCTGCATTGGTCAAATCATGTGAAGAAATAATCCCCTCTTCGATACACAAGATGCGTTGAATGTATCTGCAACAAAGTGATGGCATAAAGTGGTTTACATTCAGTCTCGCGAGAAACAATCGACCACTTCATGTGCTACTAATGTTCTGGATATTTGAATAACTTTAACAGTTTGATCTTCCAGCTCTGACGCTCATTGTCCAGCTTGCATTTTGTCAACAGAGCTTGTAATTAGTTGTTTGACTATAATCATTGTGCAACGTTACTCATTTGTTTTTCCTATGTAGTCTTAGCGTTGCATATTTAGCTGACGCTTCATTTTTTGTTTAACTCTTTCATTCTTAGCTAAGTAACTGTTATTAACTGTTGTATTAACTGTTATTAACTGTAATAACCGTTGTTTTTACAGTTATGAGTAACCAAGCTCCCCAACGTGATGCTATTTTTATCTTATTCGTAGAACTTTCTAAAAAAAATTGTCACGAGATAAAGTCAGATTTATGAAGCCCCAAACGATGAAAACATTTTATTGCATGTTTAATTTTCAGTTCAGTATTTTCAGTTTGCACACACATAGCACGTTCGCTCTCATGTTATGGATGCTGTTCAGTGTTTATAAATCAGCCGATTTCAGCTCGACATCTTAACGGCAACTTAATTTGAAACTTCCTATGTTTTAACCAACCAACAAAAAATCCAGGTTACGGTATAACTATAAAGTAAACCGATTTAAAATTTCTCAAAGTTGCAAATTTGTTTAAATTACAAGAGGTACAAAAATTTCCCTCCATATTTCACATTCCTTCATAATTATTCATTATATAATGCATTAATCATGACATACTCATTATGCATTTAAAGTTCTGCATTCATGCGCCTATACATGAATTCACCCATCATGCTCTCACTCGTACTCCCTTTCATGAAAGTACATTTTCTCACACATATCGTCATCCTACACAACTCTTATTAACGCCATACGCAGCTACACATATTTCCATACGTCCATTTACACATATACATATACACATGACTACTTATTTGTTTTTACTTGTACACAAACATGCTTCAACACATGCACTTATACATGCACCTACACATACTCAAGTATGCATGGGTACAACTCTCAGAAACAAGGAGTGGTGGAAATTGAAACACTTCTGGTTCAATGAAGTATGTAAAAAAGCTGAGCGAAATTAAGTCAGTCAACTAACACGCTCAAGAATAAGGAGATCAAGCTGGCGTCCAAGTTGCATACTGTCAAGAAATTTGCATACTTGTTCTACTATCTGCAGGCTTAACGTGGTAAAAAAAAACATTTTGCCTTACAGAGTCCTATATCTTATATGTTTTGACGAGATTGTTGGACTTTTTCATTTGACTGTAATAAAATGTTTGTTTTTATAAACTACGCTTCGGTGCAGAACTCCTACGTTTCAATTAACTGAAATGATTTTATTCAATTTGAGATATTTATAATTTTCTAGTTCTTTATTTTATCTTTGTAACATTTATTCTACAACAATGTTGAGTTTCAGCTACGCTATAATGATTAAAAATGGGTGTACTCTGATGTGAGAATACACCTATTGTAAGCAACTTAATTCATAAAATACACAGTAATGAAAAAGAATTTAAAAATGATCGACTGTTAAAGAAAATACTAAATATCTTCATACGAAATCGTTTCGAAAGATTTCTTTGTTTCTAGTGCAATTTTTTGTGGTGCAGTTGTTTTCCTTGGGGAAAAGTATTATACGTTCTCACATAGACGATTTTTTAATGAAAGGTTTCTGACCAATCATAATTTTAATTAATGCCTGATTTTGTCAAGAAACTTGCCTTTACGACTCAAAATAACTGTTGTTTGTGATAGTGAACACGACATGCTTTGGGAACAGCAGTTATATGTTTTACTTCCAGCACAGCTACGAGATGACAAATAGCTCTGCAATACTCCACCCGTACCCTCATTCCACCGTATTCCACCCGTACCCTCATTCCACCGTACTCCACCCGTACCCTCACTCCACCGTACTCCACCCGTACCCTCACTTCACCGTACTCCACCCGTACCCTCACTCCACCGTACTCCAAACGTAGCCACACACCACACTACTCCAAACGTACCCTCATTCCACCGTACTCCAAACATACCTGTACTACACATTACTCCAAAAGTACCCACACTCGAGAGTACACCAAACGTACCCCGCACACCACAGTTTTCCAGACAGCCTGCACTTCACAGTACTCCAGATGCAGTGCCACCTTGACTTGTGTTATAAACATGAAACCAAACTATTGCTTCCTATATGAAGTTCAATTAATTGACGTATACCAAATGAAGATTACCTTACTTTCATGAAATCGGTTCTCACATTCATGTACAGCAGACGGCTGATCTGAACATCTTAACACAAGTTAACAAAGTCAAATCAATGGTGAACTTCATGTATATTGGAATGAACTACACTTATATTTCTACTGAAAAAAGGCAAAACAGTCATGAGCGACTGCAAAAGTATTGGTACAAATTTGTACCAGTAGCTGTTGGTGTTCTGTTCGGAGAGAAGCTTTATGAGGTTGAATAAACTTCTAAGTAGATAGCGAACACAAAGGTGTGTCAGTTGTAGAATTAAAATATCTCTCGTACAGTAGACTTCCACACAACCTTACGGTCAACGAACACACGATCCAAAAGCAAAGCCGAGATGCTGCCGACACAACAGGATGAAAGTTGAGGAGAAGTTACAGATATTTTATTGCTGAAAACGAAGTAAATGAAAAATTGCGTTTAGCGCTACCACCTAGTTGTTACGATAATATATTCTAGTCAGCCCCAGTAACATGCTGACGAGGATAGACAACATCAACTTTCCAGGCGTGTGTTTAGCAAAAGTAAAATAGTTGTGCCTGTCACATTAGTTGTACCCGACTAAAGGTTAATGCATTCTATGTATACACTGCTATGCAGTGATACACTGCGTGATGTGTGATCGATAAGTATGCGGACTGGTGCTACACAAAGAGAATTGTAACACGTGCGAAATTGGCACTCAATCTTTTTTAAAGGAGATCCTTTCGGCAGCTCACAGATAATCCAGCGTGCCTAGCCAGAAACTGCTGCACAAGTTGAGCTGACTGTGGAGGTGGGTTGTCATTGTCACTTACTGAACAAATGCAAATTATCTTGTTCAGAGAACTAGAGCAAAATGTCACAGTAGTACTCCTTGTTTGCTGTCCGAGTAGCTGTGGCATGTTCATGACTAACTCTCCCTTGTAGTTAAAGTTTTCTCGGTTTTTCTGGTTGCAGTTCTCTCAGAATATTCGTCACTGTCGATTTTTTTCGGCCATCTTGGAAACGTTTGAACCACTCATAAACTTGTGTGTGGCTCATTTACTACTTTCTATACACTTTCTGCAACTTTGAGGAAACCTCTAAGCAGCTTACAGCAAGTTTTCAGCAAAATTTGATGCAGATGTTCTGCTCAACTTTCGCCTTCAATGGCAGTGCAGCGATCATACAATACCTACGTTCTTTCCAAGTATTGTTGAAAGGAGTTAAAACTTATTATAATTATTACAGTTTGTGCTAAAGCATGGCAAAATTTAAGGTCAATCTGCACTAATCAACTTAACTCTGCGTGCTTTGGTTTCCCTACTATGAAAACAATCCGGATACTTATTGATCTTACGTTGTTTCGAACAGCTAATTGAAAGGTAATGATGTCAGCATTGGACCATAATGCCGTTGCTGCCAGTCTTGTTTAGCTTTAGTGCCAATACAGCTAGTGGTGCCGCTGCTACCTTTTGTGTCACAGCAGTTGATGCTGCCACTAATATTGTAGCTGCTGTAATTGTAACAGTAGCTGATAATGCCACTGCAAGTGTTGCAATTGTATTGATGTTACTGCTGTAGTTGCCGCTACTTCCACTGCAATTGTAACTGCAGTGCCTTCAATTGCACGTTCTCATACCGTTGCAGAGGCCGGTACTGTTACTGCAGCTGCTGCTATTATCACTGCTACCGGCACTGCTCCTGCTACCGGTACTGCTCCTGCTACCGGTACTGCTCCTGCTACCGGCACTGCTCCTGCTACCGGTACTGCTACTGCTACCGGTACTGCTACTGCTACCGGTACTGCTACTGCTTCCGGTACTGCCACACATGCTATTACTGCCACTGAAGTTGCAACTGCCACGGCTGATAGCACTGGAGCGGCCCCTGCTGTCACATCAGTTGCAGCAGCTACAGCTGCCACGCAACAGGTGCCACAGCCACAACGCCGATGTCACGGCATCTTGAACCTCGCGGCCCGAACAGTAGCCGCCACCCAGAACAGCCGCCCTAGCCTCTCAGGCTCGTAGCTGGCGACCGGCGCGTTGTGGTCGGACGACGCAGGTAAACAAACCTACGAAACGTTTCATTTTCTGAAGATTCACTCATTGTCAGTATATGTACACGTGAATGATGCAAGTTTGAGCTGTTATTGTGTTCCAAAAGACTGGGAGAAGACATGCTGACGTTCGTGAACTAAGAAACTTATTGGGAACAATTAATGACCCGATCAACCTAGATCTATGCTTTAGAACAGTAGTTCCCAACGTATGACCTATGACGACCCATTTTGGAACAAATAATCGATCCAAGCTCCCATTTCTTCAAATTACTATATGTGTTTCTTTGTACTTCGAAAACTCGTTTATAATGGAACGCTATTCCGTAAAACACAAACATACAAATGTATGTATTAAGTGAATTCATAAATAATTGAAAATGGGGTTGCGACTTCGTCTGGGGTCGTGACCCAGAGGTTGGGAAACACTGCCCTAGAACGTGTGGTAGCTGAGAGTTGTTTTCTTGTGTTGTCCGTGGGGGAATAAATTTCTTATATCAAGGCGAAAAATAGTATAGCCTGGTTTTTCCTTAGGTGCACACTTATAATACGGCAGTACGTTAGAGTGTCTTATTCGGTATTTATGTACAGTAGAACTTTCAAAGAAGGGACTCTCAAAGAAGGGAACTTTTTCGAAAGCAGCACTCCTAAACAATGACAATTTTTGTAACTAAGGACTGCGACTGGGGCCATGTATTGAGCTCATGCACAATTAGCCCACATGTTGAATTTTTTCACTCCTAGTTAGGCAAAAATTAACGAAGGAATTTATGTTATAATTAGCAAAAATTGATCGTTGGCTATGGAAATAAATGAAATACGCACTGTTGGTGCAGAATATTAGTATTAAAAAAGAGACGTTCTGTTTTATTAAAACCATAGTGTAAGTTGTTAGCAGTATTGAATGTTGTCCCTAAATTTTCTTCCTAAATTTTGCAAAAGAAACCTATACATTTATTATTTCCTTTTATATTTTTTTCATTTCCCTTTAAATCTACAGGAATTGTAATGTGACGTCAAAAATGTTATAAGCCACCTTTTAAAAATATCCGGTGTTAAATGAAAACTTTAGAACATTGTTAAAAAACGACTTTTACAGGACGGCAGACAATGATATTTTAAATTCGTCACTCTCTGTCAAAAGGGAAAACTTTCTGGTTCGATGCTTAGATGTGCCACTGTACTCCCAAGTTTGACGTAGGTATACTAATTATATAAACAAAACTTGTAATACAAATGAAAGTTGTTATCGTACAAATGAATCACCATTTTCTGTCACCTTCTTAGTGCTGTGTTGGAATGGTTGTCAAAAATTATCTACGTCAGAGACATGAGTCATGCGTACCTGACTAGCCTGTCTGTCAGGGGCTCCAGGAATTATTGCAAAGCCTCGAATGAACCCAGGGCAAGGCTGAGGCCAAGCCAGGGCTGAGGCCTGGTCAGGGGTAAGGCCTGGTTGGGGCTGGGCCAGGTCAGGGTTGGGATCAGGTTAGGCCTGAGGTCTGGTCAGAGTTGGGATCAGGTCAGAGCTGGGTCAGGTCAGAGCTAGGGCAGGTCAGGGCTGAGGCCTGGACAGGGCTGGGCCAGGTCGCGGCTGACACATTCGTTCATACGACTAAGATTACAAAACTGGATCATCAGAAAAACATAATTCACCTGCCTCTTTTAGCTCCATGAGTCAATCTGTGCTTTAAACCAGTAGCTTCTTATGTAATGCAGTCGATAACTTCGTGTTTTACTCTTCATAAACAAAGTCACAACCGTAAACCGATAGGTGTTTTGTAATTTTGTTGAATTTTTAAAACATAGATTTCAATTGTTAATGAACCTCTTGTGGCGCCGATTGTGTGTGTTGAAGTGAATCATTTCTGTAGACTGATATAAGAACACATCTTATTGAAAAAGTTATGGATTTAGAAATGAAAGGAAGGAGTTTTAAAAGTGTAGGAAATGAGAATGGAAGCAGTTAGCGAAGTGATAAGTGTAAGATGGGGAGCTAATAAAAATATGGGCCAAACACCAAACTGAATGGCGAATGCATGCGTGCCAGTAACTGACGAAACCCCAATGGACATTAAACTCATTTTTAATTATAAATAATTTGGTCCAGTATTGCAGTGATGTGTTTAACCCTACCCCTCTGTGACCAATCCAACTCATCTCTCCTAAACGACAATAACATGGTATACTCCAGTATTATAATAATTTTATTCTTCTCATGTCACGTAACAAAACGCTCATAATTCACATACTAGTAGACCCACACGTAAAAATTCACGTGGTTTTTGCTGAATTTTTTCGATTGGTCTGCCAGTAGACACTGGTTTTGCGAAGGAGTTTTCACACTGAATGATGTGCCTTTGGTATCCACAATACAATGCTTACAATACATGTACGCCTTGCCAAATTTTCTCCTATCTAAATCCTTAAGAGCATCACAGAAAGACAGACCAAGCAAGCAAGCAACAAACTGCGCATTATTATACATATAGTGGAATAGTGGATGACGCGTGATAGAGCGTGATTGTAGCAGGTTGTGAGGAGCGTATGAAGCATGAGCAGAATATTTCTTCCAGTGGATTACTTATCGAATTCAAATTGCCCAAGTTTTTACAGGTTGATCACAAACTTTTTACATATTCATGCAGATAAAAATAGAGTGCATTTCAACGTGATTAACATCACATTTATGATGAGTTACGAATGTGAATAGAAGATCAGGCAGGTATAAAGGTTAAAACTGTTTAACACGACGTATTTAATTAATAGTGAATAATGATAAATTTAATGAGTAATGAGCAGTAACTCCAAGCTGAGTTTAAACTTGCAGTTTTGAAGTGCAGTTGTGCTTTAGGGGAAACACATGAAAGACTAAATGCATGAAGAGAATACTGGACCATATTTTACGCCTGTAGAAGGAAGTGAATAACTATAAGAGAATCGGCTGTTCAGATACTGTTATCTCCAATCCAAGTTCACTTTTGCCAACTATTTGAAGAGAAAAGATATTTGTACCCCTATACCTTACTAATTCTTAAGTAAAGACGTTTCACTAATAGAACTTACCTTTACGTTATGGTGAGCAGACTGTTACTCATAGAGGATCAACACTCCGGACTCAACCATGATTTTAAGTGGTTTAATGATATATTTTTTATAAGTGTATATACGTACATAATTTAATAAATGATCGATTTTTAATTTGATGTTTATCTAATACGGGGCTCTATGTTTCGCGGGACCGACGCTAGAATGAAGAGGCTTGTGCTTGCAAATCAATTGTCACTGACCCGAACAACAACATGCAGGCGTGCGTGGAGGGCCATTAAAGTGAGTGATCTCAAGGTACAAGAGAACTGGATTTGTTTTCAGAAGCTAATGAGGCAATTTATCTCAATAAATATTAAGTCACTGGACAGTTGTAAGCGATATTTGATGATTGTTTTCCCTATAGAGAGGCGGGGCTGCTGTTCAATGCTGCAGTTGAGCACCCGAGTTGAGTTGCTCGGCCAGCAGCTGGTCTCAGCAAAACAAAACTAATGACCTCACCAGCTCGCTGCCAAAGTTATTACTCTCGCGATTCTTAACCAAGGAAAGCCTATACCTCACGAAAAGCGTTGGGTGAGGAACTAGTGGAAAGAGAATTTCAGTTTTAAAAGTTCGTGCCGTTACGTTATTCTGTTACACGTAAGATAAAAACTCAGCTGTATTCTCCAAGGCACGGGTCATCGTACAAAAAGATTTACAAGCCATCAGACAAGAAAACGGATTCCAATTTTTTACCTCTGATCTCAGTAGTAAATTTCAGTACCCGACCAATTTCTTTCTTTTTTCGATACAAAAGCCAAAAGCACAGATCATACGAAATTGAAACACCCCCATTGAAAATATGAGAATATTATTTGACCTCATACAGATGAGGGTACCATCATTGTAACTTCATTAGAATAGTGTTACCCTCAATTGTTGTCATTGAGATCAGAGTACTATCATTTACCCATTTTAGACTGGTGGTACCAACATTTATCATCGTTGAGATAAGGGTTCCCTCATTTACTATTGTTGGGATGAACTTGTTCGGCGCTAACCAAGACAATCAGCATTTAATTTCCTCACTTCATTATTAACTGAAACTGAGAGTATTTTTTTTTTGCCGGAGACTGAAAATTTGATCAACTAATACATCCACCCGTGGATCATTTCTTAAAATTGGACTTCCTAATATATCTGATAGATTAGGGAGTCCGATTAATACTCCCAAACAATAATAATATCCGACCGTTTTCCTTAACATCGTTGTCAACCTTGGTACTAAAATTGTACCGTAGTATGTTTCATCTTACAATGATTTTACAACTTCAAAAAGATCATTAGCTTCGGTTGAAAGTACCGCACGCGCACTTAATTCGATTACATGAACCTGAGCTTCGAACGATTTTATCCTGACATGCAAAGTCACTGACCGAAGTCAACCAGCTTGGTCGACTTGGCATCACCAGCTTGGTCGACTGGTGAGCGAATCTGCTTGCGAGCGGAAAGACCCGGGTTCGAATCCCGCTGCCGACATGGTTGACGCGGCTAGAAATACGGCATGGGACTTGGGTATACAACCGAATAATTATTGAAGTAATTATCCGACCCAAGAATGGGCCAGAAGGTTCGTTCCTATAGCCTAATTCTATTCTATTCAATGTTGTGTCAGTATCGTAGTGCTCGTACAACGCCTGCGTTAAGTGTCTCGTTACCTTCTCTATCCGACTCAATACTCGTGTTTGTCTACCTCACTTCTGTTCGCGCCATCACTTTCATCACATTCCTTGGTTACGTTCATCTACGACATCCACTCTACCTCACTCATTGATCATGTTTGTTTGTGCCAGCAGTTCTATCTCATTTATTGGTCACGTTTTTTTGAGACAGCAGTTTCATCTCATTCATTGGTCACGTTTGTTTGAACCAGCAGTTTTATTTTATTTATTAGTCACGTTTGTTTGCACCAGCAGTTCGACTTTTCAAATCCAAGTCTATTTTCTGCGCAACTAAATCATTCTTGTTTTTAGCGATTCAGTTCGGACCTGTAATGCTATTCATTTAGGTCCCTGAACTTGGTTTTATTTTATATAAAAACTGGGATGACTTACGTTTTGAAAGATTTGCTGCATTTACCATACGTGACGACATTTAGTAGTTCAGGAACTTACAAGGTGTCCCAAAAAAATGTGAACATTTTTAAAAGGCTGTAATTTGAATACTACTGGTATTCATAAGATTACATAGGGTCGGTAACAACGTATTCTAGACACAAAATAAAACTTCAGATCTTGCTTATTCGAATGAGACCAGTCCTAGCTTCGGAGCACCAGTAGTATTCAAACTACATCCTTTTAAAAATGTATACATTTTTTCGGGACCTGAGTACAACACTTACAACACTTCCATATCAGACATTTTTTGCTGTATTTCTAGCTGTACTATAATAATTCGGCTACTGAAAAACAGACAGACACGCTGTCGTGCAACTTACTCTAAAACTACTGAAAAGAACAGATTTCATCGCCTTTCGTAAGCTAAAGTTATTAACTCATTGTTGTCCACCTTCCTCTGCATTTACTTTTTTGTTCTATTAAGCAGTCCTTAGACAATAACTATTTAGTGATATCTTAAGAGAATATTTTGTTTTCCAGAGATATCGTGCATCCCCGAATGTAGGAAACATCTTTGCGAGCATCACACATACTAGTTTATACCTCAAACGCTCAGAATGCAGTGTAATTTCCAAGAATATCAACACTTGTCCAAGCATATTATTGTTTACTGCAGTGACTAGTGGTGACTTAAGCGCCAACAATATCCAGCAAGCGAACTTCAGAGAAGAAAAGCGATCGACTCCCGTCATTACCAGGAACACCTGGCGTTGATGGTAGAAATCTTCGAATTTTTTAACCAAAAATGCACTAAGAATTACAATGTAAGGAGGCAGTTTCCTCTCTTCTGTATGATCGAGACCAAAACTTCAACCATTCTGAGATCAAGATGACAAGCATCTTTCAATCCCAAGATTAACTGCTTGACTGAAAGCAGTACATAATATAAAATGCAGTGTGAGGAATGGAAAGTAAATATCTAAGAACTTCCAGATCATTTCAATCTCCGACGAAACTCTTAAGAAATCAGGGACACACACAAAGTGCAAGCTGTCGATTAAATGGCGTACGGAAGAGGTGCCATGCAGAGAGTGAGAGAGCAGGC
>VCRD01002164.1:12355-35749 GCA_006783055.1 Trinorchestia longiramus
CATCTTAATAGGCGAAAAATGACTGCGGCTACCAGAGATGCCGTCAGTACCGAAAGGGTTAAGCAGAGTCTGACCCTTACGAGTTTAATCTGTAAGCAAAATAGTCTCATGGAAGAAATTTAGGTCTATAATACATATCCCCAGACTAATTCTAACTTTTTAAACTGAATCCAGGTCAACTATAGAGGGTGTTTCAGAATTCAGGCAACCAGTTGTGCATATGAAATAATTTTTTTTAAATCAATTTTTTGTCATTTATATCTTATATTATTTTGAACGGAGTAAGATAATCTTCCTTTTCAGGTGTTTAGATTTTAAATTCATTCTTTATATAATGGCTTTAAATAGAAATATCGTTATCAAGCTCCAAAAAGTAGGCATGAGTAACGTATCAATTAAAAAAGTTAAAAATGAACCGCTCAACTGTTTGAAAAATTGTTAAAAAATTCAAGGAGATTTGTATAATCTTTGATGAACCAGGACGAGGCCAAAAACGAAGTGTTTAGACCAAAAAAATTATCAAAAACACGCGGGAGAAGTTGCATCGAAACCCGCGTGATCCCATCGAGAACTGGCTGCAGAAGCCAGTGTTAGCAAAACTTCAATGTATCGAATGTTAAAGGAGGATCTAGGAAAAACCTTACAAAATGATGAAACATCATGAGCTTACTGAACAACATGAGAGAACGAGTGCTGAGAGAAGTCTTCACATCCTTAATGAGATAACTCAAGGCACGCTCCCAAACTTGGTGTTCAAAGATGAGAAAAAATTGACATTTAGCAAGTTGTGAACCATCAGAACGATCAAGTTTGGATTTTCTCAAGTTCAGTCGAGGGTATGATTGTTACGAGACGTCAAAATGCTCGTTTGTCTTGGTTTGGGCAGCTGTGACCGCTACAGGAAAATTTCCGCTTATTTTTGTGCTTTGTGGGGTCAAACTGAACTCAGAACGGTACATTTCTCTTATTTTGGAAAAACATTCCAAAACATCCAGGTTTCACCATAGAGTCTCCAACAGGATTCAGCACCATCACATGGTTCCAACGTAACCCAAACCTGGATTCAGAGGAAAATTCCATCTTTCATTAACAAAGATGTATGGCCAGTAAGGAGCCGCAACCTCAATTCCTTGGACTTTTCTATCTAGTCCATTTTGGAGACAAGGGTCTTAGCTACCCCTCACATTTCTCTCGAGTCCTTCAAAGCAAAACTACAAAGGGAATGGGAAGCAATTCCACACTAACATATACGTGCAACTTACAATGCATTTGAAAATAGACTTAAAGCTGTAGTTCGTAATGAGGGAGGTTACATCGAACAAATGCAACACTGTATCGTTTGCTTACTATTCACCTTTGAGTTTCAACCCTTAAAATAAAAATCGCGCATTTGAATTTTCATAAACTACTCAAAAGTTTGTTGCCTTAACTCTGATGCACCCTGTAGAGAGTATGAGAACTCTATCAGTGTCCTTTGATGCATTTCTCAGTTTTCGTGGTGGTTTGCATCTTACGGGGACGATGGCGAACTCATCGACGTCGACGAGCATCGAAACCTTCTGCTGCGGACGTCACTCCGTTCCCGTCCCACAGTCTGCTTGGTCAGCCTAGCTTTATGAGAGGCATTCACGACACGCGTGCGACCTTCTCAACACACCCAAGCGTCAAAGATGACTTACACGAAGCAAAATCAGGTAATTATTCTATGAATAACTCTAAAGCTTTGCATTGAAGTTAACTTCCTTCAGCCCGTAGGGGCACCTGCAGAATATTTTTCATCCAGATGTTGTAGTTGATTACCCTCCAAATTTTTATGAGACCTGGTGGTCATTATGAACCCTGCTGGTCATTATGAGCCCTTCTGGTCATTATGCATCGCTCATTACTTTGTCTGTACAGTGCAAACATATATTCTATTTTCCATTCACAGTCTCCCAAGTCTTTTTACAGTGTATGTAGAGGTAAACCCGATCAATATAAGTTTCTTCAAAATTGTTCATGCTTCTGAACAATTGTATAAAGGGATAAATATTGGGCATCAATTCCCTGTAGAAATAATAATTATGTTGTTAGTCAGCAATTGTTATTTATTGAGCTGAAATCATCGGTCTGATGTTTGAGTGAAGCTACCACTTATACTTCCTGGCCTGATACTAAATCCTCTCTAAGTGTATTTGAAACTAGTATTGCAGAACCTTCAGTCAAGCAAGTATTTCCACGTAAAAATTCAGAGATCTCCGAAATGGAACGTTTTCAATGATGTACTCAGCATCATCTATAAAATTAACATTTCCTTTTAGTAGTGGCACTGTACCCTAGAATTAATAATAAATTTTCACTATAATATATATATATATATATATATATATATATATATATATATATATTCACAAATAGAAGTAATTACCCATTGAAAAAATCCTCTCATAACACAGAACCCACAATATTAGAGAACTTTTCTTTACAGAAATTCAAAATGCTGAACAGAGACTCATAACTGCACAAAACGTTTATCATGGAAGATATAATTTAAAAAAATTTATAGCGAGATTTGCACTGATGTTAATGTAATTATGAACTCTAGGATATTGGTTCGATATGCCAATTTAAAAATCCTCCAAAGTAATTTCAAACTGAACAGGTTTAACATTGGTGTCTGGCAGGGAATGGTGGGAAAAAAGAGCTTCCCAGCTGGGTACGCAACTGGAAAAGTAAACATCCAGCCCCGAAGGCACAACCCAACCCCCTCGTCTGCGGTACTGGGCCTGCTCTTCCTTCCCGTCGTACGGCACAAAGAACAGCAATATTTGCAAAGATTTCCTTGCCCTCCGCCGATAAAAAGCGCCCACCAGGGAAAGGGTTGGACAAAGATTCCTCGTGTTACACCATCAACAGCGACAAAGCGGACACACCGCAGCTCAAAGTTCATCTCCCTCATTGTGCCTATTACTTCGAGCGGACGCTTGCGGAGCATGGCGTGCCCGTGTCCACGAGACCTGAGCATATGAAGACTCCTTCTCAAGAGCACGTAAAAGTGCCACTAAGCCCTAAACTACTCAGAAAAGATGATGAACAAACACAAGAAGAAAAATCTTGTGCAAGTGGAAACGATGAAAGCAATCATTCTAAAAATGAAACCGAAGCGCTCGAAGTCCGAAGTTTAAAAAACAAAGCAAGCAAAGCTATGAAAACGGATCAGACTTGCGCGTGCCCGATTTTGCCGTCAGTTGATGATCTCAGAAATTACGCTTATGAAGGTGAAGGAAACTCCCCGGGATCTCTGTCGTCCTGTTGTTCAGGTGATTGTTCTCTGAATGTTCATATCCTATAAACCGAATCCTGTTCCTTGCTACTAAATCAAAATCAAGAAAAATGCATGTTGTCTCCATCCCTAGTTTTCATTGCATTTTGTTAATGGAAATTTTATTCCACAAACTTGTTACGTTGAATTTTTTAATAATATGTTGTGCTATTATCGTCTAAAAGAAATAGCATAAAAATGCAACGTTTTCAAGTTCATTTGTTTCACAAGCCTTTTTCTTTTCATACTTTGAAAAACTCATACATAAAAATGATTGACAAATATTTCAACTTAATACATTAAATATCCCAGCTGCTCCTGACTGACTAATTAATGAAGCAAGAATGGATACAAGGTGCTACATAGTTGATGCAGTCAAACTAAATCATTCCGAAAGCCAATCTTTATGGCAGACTTACTGACCCAAAACGGTGTGAATATCTCAACCTATATTTTTCATTTTCTCATTGACGTCAATCACTTTTCATGAAACTGAAATTCTCTTTTTGATATTGATAATTTTATATACACACTCTTTCCAGTTTAGGGCTTTTTTACCCACTGACATTTTCGAGCGAGTCGCTCTGTCAACGTGACCATGCACGTAACATAATCCGTTTGTTTACCCAGGCCCAGATCCTACTTCGACCAGATCCTCAGCGTTTATGAGTGGGTTTCAGGAAGTCGCTGTGCTTCTTAACTGCCTCGGTAGTACGTCTATCGGTTCAAACAATGAGGACGGGAAGCCGACTAGCACCCAAAGACACAATTCTTCTGATGCAGCTGCAAGGAAAACATCGGTGCTGAGCAGCTCGATTGGAAGCATCCTTGAGGCTGAAAGTCTGATGGAAAAAGCGCCGACAAAGGAGAAAGACTTCTTAGAGAGAGGAAGTAAAAATTGTTGCAAATCACAGACTTCAGAGCTGCAGAAGCCTTTAGCAGAGAGCGTAGGATTATCTCCTTTTAGAGTTCCTTCAAGATGTAAAAAGAATTATTCATCTCATGATATTGATAAAGAAGTGTTTCATGAACAAGAAATTGATTTAACACAGTTCACATTACCGGAGGTATTGTCTAGATGTCCAATTGGTATTTCTAATGCTTCTTATTTTACGCTACCACGTCAAAAAAAATCTACAGCTTCCATTACTGAAAACGATTTGTCAAATAGCTTCCTAGAAGAGCTGAGAGCATCCGATCACTTGTCCTTGCGAAGATCCTTGCACTGTTGTAAAACGGATGTCCATGACAGTTCCTGTGGTTCTTCTGAGGTGCAGTTACTGAACAGTCCACAAACAAAGAATTTAAAGCACTTTGAACACCCAGAGTTGGAGTTAGAGAAAAAAACATTCTCAAATCTTCCAGCGGCTCCCTTACCACCTCCTTTGTATCGTGATCCCTCGATCGAAGATGGATCACATTAGGGGTTTGAAAAGCATCGCAGGTAAGTACACTTGAGAGACCAGTTGCCAAAAATACATGGCACACGAAACAACTCAAATACGTAAATTTCATTCCAAAATTTTTCAGATTTGAACACACAGTCAGCAAAATGAGAAATTGTCGAACTTTTGGTGTTCAGGTTGTATGAACTAAGTTTACTCTATCAGTCAGTATTTTCAAAGTTGAATTTCCCCTTCGCTAAAAATCAATACAATGTAGCAAGCAAAATAATTTTATTTTCGTACTCTTATATTTTATCCTAAATTGAATTTGAATAAAAAGAACACATCAACGGTGGCCAAGGTAATAATGTAGTAAAGAAAATTCTTCAAAATTTGTAAACATAACTTCAAGACTGAAGTTGAGACGGCGATGTCTAGTTTAACTATGAGTTTAAAAGTAAAAGCTCTACATCCAATGAAATTTCCATATTCCTTTTTTACATATGCCACCATTTGATGCATTCTAAGAAAACTTCCGTAAATTTTTACGATCTTACATCTAAGAGAAATTCGGAGTAAATGAGTTTTTTTATATTTTGTTAGTATTTTTCACTACGTGATGAATGTCAAGCAAATATACTGAGAAGATTATTCGATTTTTCTGTCCTCGTACGTTGTCTTTCGGACTTACGCATGACCTTCATTCGGGACGCTCTGTGCCACAACGGTGAAACCGCCACTCGCTAAATAATAACATTTTCTATGGTACGAAAATCTCACAATCGAGCTTGATTTCTTTCGTCCCGTCAGCTAAGCGATGCTATTCGCCGTTCAGGCGCAGTGTCTCATTAAAATAATATGAGCCAGACCCATCGTCCTTTGCAAGGCCATTACTCAAAATCTGTTTTTGGGATCTTCGCCCTCGTGGCACGCAACGCCTGAATTATATTTCAAATCTGAAGCAGTGCTACCCAGTTTTCAACGTCGTACAGATCAGAACTTTGCCACCTTTGGAATCAAATTCTAATGATAGTTATAGAACATATAAGTAAACTTTGATGAGATCATACTCAGAATACAGATTGACTTCGGTTGAGAGCAATTCTTATTTTATGACCCCTTACAAGCATGAAGTACAAGTAGTTAAAATCTACCACATCAGTACCGATTTGAATAAACCACTAGTATACAAGAAAACATTTACAGTCGCACGTAGTTTTCTGTGCACGGTAAATAATTTCCTCGTAGATATGTATCTCTTAAAGCACAATTATGCCCCCTGATTGCGGTACCCTGGTCCATGGCTGCAAAAACACTCTATTTATTTACTCGTGCTGCAGTGAGAACAGCTGTACTTTAACCTCAGAATTGCAATGCTCATGACTGAAGGCTGCTCAGCTAGTTTTAGTAGTACCCTGATCTTTAATTGAACGTGTCATCGTTAAGACTGAAAGTATAATTTTTTCAAACTGATATTGTATTGAAACTACAGGATGGTGCAGCAAACTTATTCAATTTCGAAGAAGATTATCGTTGTAAAAATTTCAACACTTGTGTGTGTTATGTTGAAAAGCACGATGAAATCCCACATCATTTAAACAACAAAGACGCGTCAAGTGATGATGGAGTCAAATTCAGTACCAGCAATATTTCCCAGTTCTCTCACAACAATTAAGCATACGTTATGTATGAGTAATTGAATTGTTATCAGCTGTCACACAGAAGCGCTCGTGCGTTGTTTTTAATTGGCTCTTACGATGTCTACAGTTAGTGCTCACACTTTCATACAGCTATGACAAACAAAAATATTTTGTGGCCCATTTTAAAATGTCCTAGAACTGAACTTCAATTTCCATAAGTGTTCAATTGAGAAACAGTATTTCCTCTCCAGCGCCGAAAACCAACAGTCGTTTAGGGAACAGACATTTCTGAAGCTTTCCATCTGGCTTATTGTAGAGAAACTGTTTTCAAGTCCAAAATTATAAGTTCTTCAAAATTTAAAACAGACTCATTACTCAAATGATGCATAAAATCAAGCAAAATTACTACGCATGTTGAGTTCCTTGATTAGCTTCAGCTCATACAGTATGTTTGGAATGTAAACTCTTCCTATGCGATACTATTTCATTAAGTGACTGGTGAGATATCTAGTTTTCCAGGTTTGCCCAGGAGGCTCCTGAGGCAACAGTCATCTATCAATTAAGGCCAGTCAAAGCCAATTTACAGTCCTGTCTGCCTCCAACCTACAGACGCTCCAAACGAAGTTCACAGACGGACGAACAATCAAGGAACATAGAAGCGACAACGAAAGGTCCCATGCAATAGTGGAGTAGAATTATGCAGGCTTGTATGACGAAGGAGAATGCAAAAAGTCCTCGAACGAATAAGAATACACAAAGTTTTTAAATAAATATAGATAAACCGAAAGTTTTAAACTAATTTTGATGTAGAGAAAGTCTTTCAAAAAATTCGGATATGCTGCAGGAATTCAAACATATTCAAATGGACATACAGATTTTGAAAGACTCAGATCTACATAATGCATATACGCAGGGTCAGAGATGCAGAAATAGTACTATGATCAAAGGAAATTGACATATGTTCCAGTATATCTCTTGCTACTGATCTATACAAAATTCGGGTAAAAATTGGTGTGTTATCAATGGATACATGCACCTCCTTTAGACGACAACTAGAGCTACAACCAAACGCTCTCGTCACTACCAACGATTTATAGGGAAACAGATACTGCTGTCCTAGTACACAGACACTGCTGCCGTAATTCACAGCTACTGGTGCTGTAATACACAGATACTGGTGCCGTAATACATAGATGCTCCGAAATAAACAGATACTGGTGCCGTAATACATAGATGCTCCGAAATGAACAGATACTGGTGCCGTAATACATAGATGCTCCGAAATAAACAGATACTGGTGCCGTAATACATAGATGCTCCGAAATGAACAGATACTGGTGCCGTAATACAAAGATGCTGCACCAGGAGATAGATGCCCAATTGCGCAGATCCAAACGGCAAGCAGCGTCCTGCTCCAGTCAGCTAGGCTATCACAAGATCTTCAAAGAGAGTTCAAGACTCGACTTTGGAGCAGAAGTATGATCAAGGAAGATCGAGAGCACCATTTAGAATTAATCCAAGCTCGTAACTGGTTCAGAAACTTCCTCATCTAATGTGTTTTGGATCTCTGGCACCTCATTCAGGGAAGTCAAGCTGCGGCGATTGTATTATCAAGATTAGTTGGTAACTTTTTCTCCCTCGTGAGCAATAAAATCGATTAAATAGAAAAGTTTCAACTTCTATTATTTGTAATCGTTCAACTTAACTATCCTCTAAAACTAGAACTGCAGTTTCAAGTGCATGAAATTTGGATGTTTTCGAGCAGGAGCAGAATCAATTCGGCTTCCATGGAGTTTCTATTTAAATTTATTTGAGCATCTTAAGCAAGAAGTTTTGAAAGAATTTAAAATAGGATTTTGCTACAGTCATAGTATTTATTTTACCTTAAACAGAGAATAATATTTACTACATTCCAAAACAACGGGCTAAATAGTGTGTGATTTGGCAACAAATGCTGTATCGGTCAGAAATAGACGACGAGAAAAAAATAATTGACAAAAAAAGAAGGGTCGGAAAGTGATGTACCTAACGGAAACAACTGCTGGATTTAAATGTGTAATGTGGTCAGAAAGTGAATTAGAGCGAGGAAATGCGACAAATGATCTCAGAGGAAAAGAACAGGAGATGGAATAAGATAGTTGGTGGAGACAAAGATGCTGGAAATGCTCCGTAGACAAATGCTCTCGTTTCGCATGCCATTCTGGAATAGAAAAACAGTCTCAGTAGTCGTGATGAGGTAAGATTTCCTGGAAAAAAACTCACAACACTCAAATACCGAAAGTAAATTTGACAGCTGAGTGACAGGAACAGGAGGGCATCGAGAAGGCATGTAACGTATATAAGAAAGCACATGCAACGAAAGTAACACCTGAGCTGAATTTAGAACTTTAACTGTCAATTATGTAAAAAATTATCAGAGGCAAAATCATAACAAATTGACAGGGAGTGCTCAAAAATAGCTGAAGTTTTCTCATTCATTATTCGGGCTGGAAATGATTCCTTTCAATAATAAGAACCCTGGCAGCCATCAAACGTTTGTCTAGGGCGAAACCGAGCTCGGAGAAATACTATTTGACCCACTATAGCTTCGTGTGTGCCTTGCATAAGCCTTGTAAGACCTGTCACTTGGCATAAACGATGTTTCGTTACATACATTTTCTATAAATAGTTTTTTTTTTAATTGTAGAATTTTTGGATGACATCGTTAACACGCAGCACCGCGGTTTGCATCCTTGAGAAGCCATTCTTAAACAAATTATCGGTTAAATTAACACGTTGAGTGCGATACGACCCACCGGTGGGTCACTTAGGTTAGGTTCTGTAATTTTTCCAAGTCTTTTAGTGCCTATATGTACAAAGTAAAGATATGCACCGGTTGGACAATCGCAACAAACGTGTTAATATCGTGATCTTATCTGTCAGCGTGTTCATTACACTTGTTAACCTCAGTACTTCTTTATACGAAAAAATCGGAAACAAAGCAGAAATAGACAACTTTAGAATCACGATAGTTTTGATATCGTGCTCTTCATCTCACTGGTAGAACATGGTCTTAGTTTGTCGATAGTTTTTCATATACATGTATATCACAATGGATACAATGTGCATCTCACACGTCTCACTTTTCTTAGTTAAATACAGTACCCATTTTCAGTTACAAGATCTATTTGAGAATACTATTGCTAATTCACGATCCACCAAACTATTTGACTAACAAAGTTCACAATAATCAAACCCATTCAGCGGGAAGTAGCAATTAATTCCATATCGTTCTTGACTGCCGCAGTCGCTGGTCTTTTATTTCTTCGTAATGTAGCAACCTTCATCGATAACCGACGATCAAAATTGGAAAATAATAAATTTTTGCGCGCCGGTGGCTCTGAATTTCACTTCAAAAGTCTTGATAAACATTTATTAAAGAATTAAAGACCTCTTAAGTATCGAACTACTGCAATATTTGTGTTGTACCATGCATCATTTTCTCAGTTTTCAACTTTCCTCACGCTCCTGTATGCAAATACATAAACCCCTATCTTATTGTGAACTAAATTTTAGGTTTCCATGTGGGGTACGGTTTCTACGCATTCTCATTTTCGTGACACTCATACTAAATCTCTTGCACAAGTTAACTATGATAATTAATAAAGTTTGGTAATCATATTAAGAAACTCCCGGGTACTTTTGATTCAATAAAAGTGGCACACGCTCGCAGAACATGCAGGCCTGAAAAAAAAACACTTTAATTGGTTCCTTCCACCCACTAGCGACTACGCATGTAACATTTTATTTCTATTTTTCGTATGTAGCCCAAAACTGCCATTATTTTCCCTGTCTTGCATATGAAAATTCCCAGAAAGACGGTATATCACAGTGCGTCTCTCCTCATCTCTAAAGCTCTCACGACTTTCTCTATGTCAGAACTCCAAAACACATCTCATATTTCTCTCTCTGATTTAAGGAGAGTTTTTGCATAAATAATATTTTCCTTACGATATTAGACATTTATTTTTATTTATACTACACCCTACGTTCTAGAACACAAATCTTTTCTTCTAAACGACCTTAACTTTGCGTATAAAGTGACATAACTGCATGCTCTCCTTCTCTCCATCGTGCTAGCTGGTAAATACGACATATCTCGGCTGGTAAATGCAAGAACGTAAAGCAGGAAATTCTTCAAGAAACACCTTCGTCACTTTATCAGTTTGTAGTAATAAGCCATTGTAATAAATTTAACGTCCAAATGCTTTTAAAACACTAGAAATGTTTCTTGACTTGCAAGATGCCCGCCAACGTCATGATCACCACTTCAGTTGTTCAGAAGTCTGTGGGTTCTTCATTCTCTCCCGCACACGTCAAGAAAATTTACGATATCTATGTAACTTTAACTGTACGTCAATAAGTTGTTCTGCATGAATTCATCGCTGAATTCAAACCCAAAAACGTTCATGTTGAAACTAAAACCAGAAGAGACTTAAAATGTTTTATATTCTCGTTAATAAATTACTGTATTTGAAATACTGGAAATTTTTTCCAAAATAATCTACGGACTTTGCGGTCCTATTTTACTTCCTGTGAAACCGGATTTTGTACTCATTTACCAATACAGCATCAGGGAGGATACTTCCATTGTACCTGATCAAGGCTTTTCACTACAGTAACTTACTCGGTGTGGAGTTTTTTTAGTTTCTGTAGATCACAGAGAGACGCAATGTGAAACTGTGCAAACTAAAGACGTGTGTGTTAGCATCAGACCAGATATGCAGAGTGTCCATAAAGTCTCTTTACCATTTCAAAAATTTATTACAAATGTAATTGATGAAATATTTTATTCAGATTTTTTATTGTATTTAGTGTTTATTAAATTTTTTAATCACAGTTTTTATTCGTGTGTTTCGATGATTGTATTTGTGAAAGAGGTGCTGTTAAGACTTTATGACTTTTAAAAGAGACTTTACGGACACCCTGTATATCTTCTTCCTTATTATTTGCTGTGAACGCACGTTGCGTAGGCAGAAAATATGTGTGAAAGAGCATCACAACTCCGATTTAGACTTCAAGCTGTGAAAAATTCCTTGCTGTTAAATTATCATAAGCTCTTGTTTTTTCTTAGGGTATTTTTAACCGTCCTCTGAAAAATAAAGTGCCTGTTCTTCCTGAGCTGGCATCATAATGCCCCCAGAACTAATAACAGTTATGTAGTTCACGCTGCCCACAAAACCTTCAATGAAGTGTCAGATTCAAGAAATTGAAACACTGTAATTATGGAAATTTTTGATGGCTCCGAGGTCGTTTTGATGCACCTGCGTCTTGTAATTCAACCCTGAATTATTTTCCTTTTATTGAAATCGCTTGAATTTATCAGATAAAGTAGACCTCAATTACGTACTCTTCCAAATTGGAACGAATGTTTATATTTTTGTGTAAGGAAGGAAAATTTACTCATTTTACAACTACACTAACTCCCTTCAATTAATACCCACCTGTCCTTCAATAAGGCTTTGATATTTCAACTATCAGCTCTCAGCACGCATTCTCGTTCCTAAAGTTATATAGTAAGAATAACTAGAATTAAAAAGAACTTGTACTTTAAGCACGGAATGTTTTCAAGTAATGACTGGTCTGTCTCAAGACTTGGTGAGGCTATGCAGGTATAAATATGTTACACACTTTGGTCCTTAAAATCACAAAAATATAAATTCTCTTAATTATTAACCGTAATTCTTTTAGTTCCAAGTGAAAATATAAATCCCGAAGTACCCAATTCTCTTTGCGAATCAGTGTTTAAATATACATTGAATACCAAATGATTCAAACGTTCATTTCCGATCAATTTAACTCTACCGAAATTACAAAAAAAATTAAGTTGTGCACGCTGTTTCATGAGTCAGGAAGTTTTGACCGGTGATGCTTGACTGCATCATCACACTCACATGGGTCATAGTTTCCTCGTCTGCCAAAATAATTAATACACAATGGCCTGCAAGGAAAATAAAATAGGCAAATAATTTCGAGATATTTATAGTCCTTACAAATTTTTTATACAATTTCTACTTTCGAACCATCTACTTTTCGTGAATTTAAAAGAAAAAACTGGCTTGAGGAGAATTTTAACGAGAAATCTTCTTATTCTCATATGTCGTGTTTATTTGGGGCTTCGAAAACTAGTCCATGTAGCCCCAGGTTAGATGGTGGGTTAATTTGCTCTTGTTTTTCACAGTGTCCAACCAGTAAAACGTGGTGAAGGGAACAGTGAAAATTCCAACCCAGAAATCGGGTTTGCCGTCAACGAGTAAAGGCTCATGCTGTACTTGTCATTCAGAGGCGTACATGAGGCATCAATGGAGGCATTTACGAGGATCACAGCGGCGACTTGCGTGCTGGGCCCAGGCAACGAAATAAAGAACAAGCAACTGCTGCTAAAAGAGTCAGAGAACGTTTCTGAGAGACAAACGGGATGATTTCTCTATACTTTAAGGTATTGAATCACATTTGTGTTCGGTGGGTCCGAACCTTGAGACTTTGTGTTCCTAAAGGCCATTTTTTAAACATGTTTGTTTTTGACGGTAACTTCAATTGTCCAGTTATATTATATTATTCAGCACGTATCTTAGAACGAAAAGGTTAGAGTGAATCCATATTGATTTGATCTGAGCACGTCATAGTGGTTTCATCACTTTTTACGGCAGCAGGAAGGGTTTTTTCTTTGTGGGTATGACTCTATATAAGGCAGGACTCTATGATGTTCAACATGACCCCATTTAGAGCATGATCCCTCTTAGGACATGACTATTTTCAGCATGACTCGGTTTAGCGCATGACTCCATTCAGCACATGACTCGTTTTGGAACATGACTCGATTTGGAGCATGACTCGTTTTGAAACATGACTTGTTTTAGAGCATTACTCCATTCAGCAAATGACTTGTTTTGAAGCATGACTCGTTTTGGAGCAGGACTCGTTTAAGAGCATGAGTCGATTTGGAGCATGACTCGTTTAAGAGCATGAGTCGATTTGGAACATGAGTCGATTTGGAGCATGACTCGATTTGGAGCATGATTCCATTCAAGATTGCTGAGGATGTCCTTCACCTGAATTGGATAGAGAGTAAGCGATTTATCAAATAGCATAATGTTGTCATAAGGTAAAAAAAATCCTATTTAGGTAAATTGTAATGGAATAAGGAATAAACGTCATTTTTGTTATCAAAATAGCGTATGGAATGTATGAAATGATGAAAGGCTGCGTGCAGTAAGATTTTGTTAGGTTTGTTTAAATTTCCAACAGATTGAAATAATTATTATTCAAAGAGATTAGTATAAATATTTATCTATACATTAACAGATACTAAAATTTATGTAATACACGATCTTAATTTTTTTATCACTTGAGTTAATTCTTTGAGTTGAGTATAGAAAATTTTTCAGAACTACATAGAAGAGTTGGAAAAATGCAGTACATTTTGTCCACATAAAATATTTTTTGTGAGGCGTATGTTAACAAATAAGTATATATTTTTTTCGTTTTTTTGATAATGTAAGTTCAAATTCTTGTATGACAAAATTTTGAACTTTTTTCGTGTCTACATTCTGTGAATTACTGATTTACAAGCAGTGTGAAATTTAGGTAGAAACTTAAATTCTTGTTACGCGGAAAAAAGTGTTCGCCTTTGTTTTGTTATGAATCAGTGTTGCTTCAAACACAGGCGAGTGAGGTTGCGCGGAGCCCATTAACGGCGTAAAATGAAGAAAATTAATTCTAAAATTGCAAAGCAGGGATATTCAGGTATTTCCTTCTGAATATCTGAATTTTAATAGACGAAAAACAAAATAAATTCTTTATTTGCGTCCTTAAAAGTACGTAAAGTGGGGAACCGGCCTTGACAGGACACAGAGATGGCAAAACTTTGGATGCATGAAAACTATAATTAAGTGAATTATGATTATGAAATAACTCGGAAGTGATTACAGTGTTTACCTCAGTGAGTTTGTATCCTAGATACTCCAAGTGGTACTAATTGGGTGGGGCCTCAGCAGGCTCTTTTCTCACTCGAGATGTGCATGCATCTTGCCAGTAATTTAATTCTAAATATCAGTGATTTGTTTTAATTGACTAAATGGAAATGAAGAGCATCAAGACGGCCAAAATCACCTGGAATAAAGAAAAAAAAACAAGAATGCTTCATTGACTCCTGCTCGACCGAGGTACGTAATTTGTTAGAACTTTTTTATGTGATCTCCTTGCATGTCATTGGCTTGTGGTAAAAGTCAAGTTTAACACCAAAAAATCTGCTTGCATTCAAAGTTGTAGTAAAGTTTGGTTCTATTATCTTTTTTAAGGTACGTTGTGCTGACTCTAAATTTCATTGACAAAATGTACAGTACAAATGAAGTCCGGAATCGTTTTCGCTTTTCAAAATGCCTCGCCTGTTATAAATGATAGAAATCAATTTTTTACTATAATTGCTGAGTTATTCATGAAATACAGGGTGTCCATAAAGTCTCTTTACCATTTCAAAAATTCATTACATATGGAATTCATCAGATATTTTATTCAGATTTGTTCTATTGTATTTAGTGTTAATTATAGTTTTTAATAATTTTGCATTTGTAGGTTCCAGAGATCCTGTTTGTGAAAGAGGTGCTATTGAGACTTTATGAGAGACTTTTATAAGAGACTTTGTGGACACCCTGTATGTCGGTACTACCCTTAATGTAGCTTTAATGCGTGCAGTTGAGTGCGTGCAGTTGAGNCCTGTCTGCCTCCAACCTACAGACGCTCCAAACGAAGTTCACAGACGGACGAACAATCAAGGAACATAGAAGCGACAACGAAAGGACACATGCAATAGTGTCGTAGAATTATGCAGACTTGTATGACGAAGAAGAATGCAAGTAGTCCTCAAACGAATAAGAATATACGAAAAGTCTCGAAAAATAAATATGGATAAACCGAAAGTTTTAAACTAATTTAGATGTAGAGAAAGTCTTTCAAAAAATTTGGATATGCTGAAGGTTCTCAAACATATTCAAATAGACGTACAGATTTTGAAAGACTCAGATCTACATAATGCATATACGTACGCAGGGTCAGAGATGCAGAAATAGTACTATAATCAAAGGATATCGACATATATTCAAGTATATCTTTTGCTACTGATGTATACAAAATTACGGTAAAAATTTGTGTGTTATCGATGGATACATGTCGTCCTTTAGACGACAACTAGAGCTACAACCAAACGTTCTCGTCACTACCAACGATTTATAGGAACACAGATACTGCTGTCCTAGTACACAGCTACTGGTGCTGTAGTACACAGATACTGGTGCCGTAATTCACAGCTACTGATGCTGTGATACACAGATACAGGTACCGTGATACATGGATGCTCCGTAATATACAGATACTGGTGCCGTAATACATGGATGCTCCGTAATATACAGATACTGGTGCCGTAATTCACAGCTACTGGTGCTGTAATACACAGATACAAGTACCGTGATACATGGATGCTCCGTAATATACAGATACTGGTGCCGTAATACACAGATGCTGCACTAGGAGATAGATGCCCAATTACGCAGATCCAAACGGCAAGCAGCGTCTTGCTCAGGTCAGCTAGGCTATCACAAGATCTTCAAAGAGAGTTCAAGACTCGACTTTGGAGCAGAAGTATGATCAAGGAAGATCGAGAGCACCATTTAGAATTAATCCAAGCTCGTAACTGGTTCAGAAACTTCCTCATCTAATGTGTTTTGGATCTCTGGCACCTCATTCAGGGAAGTCAAACTGCGGCGATTGTATTATCAAGATTAGTTGGTAACTTTTTTCCCCCTCGTGAGCAATAAAATCGATTAAATAGAAACGTTTCAACTTCTATCATTTGTAATCGTTCAACTTATCTATCCTCTAAAACTAGAACTGCAGTTTCAAGTGCATGAAATTTGGATGTTTTCGTGCAGGAGCAAAATCAATTCGGCTTCCATGGAGTTTCTATTTAAATTTATTTGAGCATCTTAATCAAGAAGTTTTGAAAGAATTTAAAATACGATTTTGCTACAATCATAGTATTTATTTTACCCTAGACAGAGAATAATATTTACTACATTCCAAAACAACGGGCTAAATAGTGTGTGATTTGGCAACAAATGCTGTATCGGTTAGAAATAGACGACGAGAACAAAATAATTGACAAAAAAAGAAGGGTCGGAAAGTGATGTACCTAACGGAAACAACAACTGCTGGATTTAAATGTGTAATGTGGTCAGAAAGTGAATTAGAGCGAGGAAATGCGACAAATGATCTCAGAGGAAAAGAACAGGAGATGGAATAAGATAGTTGGTGGAGACAAAGATGCTGGAAATGCTCCGTGGACAAATGCTCTCGTTTCACATGCCATTCTGGAATAGAAAAAGTCTCAGTAGTCGTGATGAGGTAAGATTTCCTGGAAAAACATCACAACACTCGAATACCGAAAGTAAATTTGACAGCTGAGTGACAGGAACAGGAGGGCATCGAGGCATGTAACGTATATAAGAAAGCACATGCAACGAAAGTAACAACTGAGCTGTAAGAAAGCACATGCAACGAAAGTAACACCTGAGCTGAATTTAGAACTTTAACTGTAAATTTTGTAAAAAATTATCAGAGGCAAAATCATAACAAATTGAAAGGGAGTGCTCAAAAATAGCTGAAGTTTTCTCATTCATTATTCGGGCTAGAAATGATTCCCTTCAATAATAAAAACCCTGGCAGCCATCAAACGTTTGTCTAGAGCGAAACCGAGCTCGGAGAAATACTATTTGACCCACTATAGCTTCGTGTGCGCCTTGCATAAGCCTTGTAAGACCTGTCACTTGGCATAAACGATGTTTCGTTACACACATTTTCTATAAATAGTTTTTTTTAATTGTAGAATTTTTGGATGACATCGTTAACACGCAGCACCGCGGTCTGCATCCTTGAGAAGCCATTCTTTAAAAAATTCTCGGTTAAATCAATATTGTGATCTTATCTGCCAGTGCATTCATTACACTTGTTAACCCCAGCACTTTTTATGCGAAAAAATCCGAAACAAAGAGGAAATAGACAACTTTAGAATCACGATAGTTTTGATATCGTGCTCTTCATCTCACTGGTAGAACATGGTCTCAGTTTGTCGATAGTTTTTCATATACATGTATATCACAATGGATACAATGTGTATCTCACACATCTCACTTTTCTTAGTTAAATACAGTACCCATTTTCAGTTACAAGATCTATTTGAGAATACTATTGCTAATTCACGATCCGCCAAACTATTTGACTAACAAAGTTCACAATAATCAAACCCATTCAGCGGGAAGTAGCAGTTAATTCCTTATCGTTCTTGACTGCCGCAGTCGCTAGTCTTTTATTTTTTCGTAATGTTGCAACCTTTATCGATAACCGACGATCCAAATTGGAAAATAATAAATTTTTGCGCGCCGGTGGCTCTGAATTCCACTTCAAAAGTCTTGATAAACATTTATTAAAGAATTAAAGACCTTAAGTATCGATCTACTTCTGCAATATTTGTGTTGTAACATGCATCATTTTCTCAGTTTTCAACTTTCCTCACGCTCCTGTATGCAAATACATAAACCCCTGTCTTATTGTGAACTAAATTTTAAGTTTCCATGTGGGATACAGTTTCTACGCATTCTCATTTTCGTGACACTCATACTAAATCTGGTGCACAAGTTAACTATGATAATTAATAAAGTTTGGTAATCATATTAAGAAACTCCCGAATACTTTTGATTCGATAAAAGTGGCACACGCTCGCAGAACATGCAGACCTGAAAAAAACACTTTAATTGGTTCCTTCCACCCACTAGCGACTACGCATGTAACATTTTATTTCTATTTTTAGTATGTAGCCCAAAACTGCCATTATTTTCCCTGTCTTGCATATGAAAATTCCCAGAAAGACCGTATATCACAGTGCGTCTCTCCTCATCTCTAAAGCTCTCACGACTTTCTCTATGTCAGAAGCCCAAAACACATCTCGTATTTCTCTCTCTGATTTAAGGAGAGTTTTTGCATAAATAATATTTTCCTTACGATATTAGACATTTATTTTTATTTATACTACACCCTACGTTCTAGAACACAAATCTTTTCTTCTAAACGACCTTAACTTTGCGTATAAAGTGACATGAACTGCATGCTCTCCTTCTCCCCATCGTACTGGCTGGTAAATACGACATATCTCGACTGGTAAATGCAAGAACGCGAAGCAGGAAATTCTTCAAGAAACACCTTCGTCACTTTATCAGTTTGTAGTAATAAGCCATGGTTAAAAATTCAACTTCCAAATGCTTTTAACACATTAAAAATGTTTCTTGACTTGCAAGATGCCCGCCAACGTCATGAACACCACTTCAGTTGTTCAGAAGTCTGTGGGTTCTTCATTCTCTCCCGCACACGTCAAGAAAATTTACGATATCTATGTAACTTTAACTGTATGTCTATAACTTGTTATGCAAAAATTCATCGCTGAATTCAAACCCAAAAACGTTCATGTTGAAACAAAAATCAGAAGAGACTTAAAATGTTTTACATTCTCGTTAATAAATTACTGTATTTGAAATACTGGAAATTTTTTCCAAAATAATCTACGGACTTTGCGGTCATATTTTACTTTCTGTGAAACCGGATTTTATACTCATTTACCAATACAGCATCAGGGAGGATGATTCCATTGTACCTGACCAAGGCTTTTCACTACAGCAACTTACTCGGTGTGGAGTTTTTGTAGTTTCTATAGATAGAATAGAATAGAATAGAATAGAATGAGGCTATAGGAACGAACCTTCTGGCCCATTCTTGGGTCGGATAATTACTTCGATAATTATCCGGTTGTTTACCCAAGTCCCATACCGTATTTCTAACCGCGTCAACCATGTCGGCAGCGGGATTCGAACCCGGGTCTTCCTGCTCGCAAGCAGATTCGCTCACCAGTCGACCAAGCCGGTGATCATAAAGACACGCAATGCAAACTGTGTAAACCAAAAACGTGTGTGTTGACAGCATCAGACCAGATGTTAAGAGTGACCATAAAGTCTCTTTACCATTTCAAAAATTAATTACAAATGTAATCGATGAAATATTTTATTCAGATTTTTTATTGTATTTAGTGTTTATTAAATTTTTTAATCACATTTTGTATTTGTGTGTTTCAATGATTCTATTTGTGAAAGAGGTGCTGTTAAGACTTTATGAGAGACTTTTATTAGAGACTTTATGGACACCCTGTATTTCTTCTTCCTATTATTTGCAGTGAACGCACGTTGTGTAGACAAAAAATATATGTAGGTGAGTGAGCATCACCACTCCGATTTAGACTTCAAGCTGTGAAAAATTCCTTGCTGTTAAATTATCATATGCTCTTGTTTTTTCTTAGGGTATTTTTTAACCGTCCTCTGAAAAATAAAGTGCCTGCTCTTCTTGAGCTGGCATCATAATGCCCCCAGAACTAATAACAGTTGTGTAGTTCACGCTGCCCACAATACCTTGAATGAAGTGTCAGATTCAAGGAATTGAAACACTGTAATTGTGGAAATTTTGATGGCTCCGAGGCCGTTTTGATGCACATGCAAGTTTTGTAATTCAACCCTGATTTATTTTCCTTCCATTGAAATCGCTTGAATTTGTCGGAGAAAGTAGACCTCAATTACGTACTCTTCCAAATTGGTACGAATGTTTATATTTTTGTGTAAGGAAGGAAAATTTACTCATTTTACAACTACACTAACTCCCTGCATAGGAGCATTCTCGCTCTTAAACTTATATAGTAAGAATAACTAGACTGAAAAAGAACTTGTACTTTAAGTACGGAATGTTTTCAAGTAATGACTGGTCTGTCTCAAGACTTGGGGTGGCTATGCAGGTATAAATATGTTACACACTTTGGTCTTTAAAATCACAAAAACATAAATTCACTTAATTATTAATCGTAGTTCTTTTGGTTCCGAGTGAAAATATAAACCCCAAAGTACCCAATTCTCTCTACAAATCAGTGTTTGAAATGAACATTGAATACCGAATGATTCAAGCGTTCATTTCCAAACAATTTAATTCTACTGAAATTACAAAAAAAAATAAGTTGTGCATGCTGTTTCATGAGTGAGGAAGTTTTGACCGGTGATGCTTGACTGCATCATCACACTCACATGGGTCATAGTTTCATCGTCTGCCAAAATAATTAATACACAATGGCCTGTAAGGAAAATCAAGAAGACGAATAATTTTGAGATATTTATAGTTCTTACAAATTTTTCATACAATTTCTACTTTCGAACCATCTACTTTTCGTGAATTGAAAAGAAAAAACTGGCTTGAGGAGAATTTTAACGAGGAATCTTATTCTTCTCATCTATGTCGTGTTTATTTGGGGCTTCGAAAACTAGTCCATGTAGCCCCAGGTCAGAAGGTAGGTTAATTTGCTCTTGTTTTTCACAGTATCCAACCAGTTAAACGTTGTGAAGGGAACGGTGAAAATTCCAACCCAGAAATCGGGTTTGCCGTCAACGAGTAAAGGCTCATGCTGTACTTGTCATTCAGAGGCGTACATGAGGCATCAATGGAGGCATTTACGAGGATCACAGCGGCGACTTGCGTGCTGGGCCCAGGCTACGAAATAAAGAACAAGCAACTGCTGCTAAAAGAGTCAGAGAACGTTTCTGAGAGACAAACGGGATGATTTCTCTATACTTTAAGGTATTGAATCACATTTATGTTCGGTGGGTCTAAACCTTCAGACTTCGTGTTCATAAAGGCTATTTTTTAAACATGTTTGTTTTTGACGGTAACTTCAATTATCCAGTTATATTATGTTATTCAGCACGTATCTTAGAACGAAAAGGTTAGAGTGAATCCATATTGATTTGATCTGAGCACGTCATAGTGGTTTCATCACTTTTTACGGTAACAGGAAGGGTTTTTTTCTTTGTGGGTATGACTCTATATAAGGCAGGACTCTATGTTTAATATGACCCCATTTAGAACATGATCCCTCTTAGGACATGACCATTTTCAGCATGACTCGATTTAGCGCATGACTTCATTCAGCACAGGACTTGTTTTGAAGCATGACTCGTTTTGGAGCATTACTCGATTTGGAGCATGATTCCATTCAGTACATGACTCGTTTTGGAGCATGACTCGTTTAAGAGCATGAGTCGATTTGGAGCATGACTCTATTTATGACTGCCGAGAAGAAATGTTTATGCCTTCATTGTTTCAGAAGCTTGGCTACAACACCAAACAAATGTACTATTTTTCTTTGTATTTCATCTCTATTGTTATTATTATTTTACTATTTTTTACTGTGAAGAAACCCTTCACCTGAATTGGATCAAGAGTAAGCGATTTATCAAATAGCATACTGTTGTCACATGCTATAAGGTAAACAAATCCTATTTAGGTAAATTGTACTGGAATATAGAATACAAGTCATTTTTGTTATCAGAATAGCGAATGAAATGTATGAAATGCTGGAAGGCTGCGTGTAGTAAGATTTCGTTAGCGTCGTTAAAATTTTCTACAGATTGAAGTAATTATTTTAAGATTTGAGCTGAAATAATTATTATTTGAAGAGATTAATGAAAATATTTATCTATACATTAACAGATACTAAAATTTATGTAATACACAATCTTAATTTTTTATCATTTGAGTGAATTCTTTGAGTTGAGTATGGAAATTTTTTTAGAATTACATAGAAGAGTCGGAAAAATGCAGTACTTTTTGTCTGCATAAAATATTTTTGTGAGGCGTATGTTAACAAATAAGTATATATTTTCTTCGGGTTTTTGATAAAGTAAGTTCAAATTCTTGCATGAAAAAATTTTAAACTCTTTTCGCGTCTACATTTTGTGAATTACTGATTTACAAGCAGTGTGAAATTTAGGTAGAAACTTAAATTCTTGTTACGCGGAACAAAGTGTTCGCCTTTGTTTTGTTATGAATCAGTGTTGCTTCAAACACAGGCGAGTGGGGTTGCGCGGAGCCCATTAACGTCGTAAAATGAAGAAAACTAATTCTAAAATTGCAAAGCAGGGATATTTATGTATTTCTTTCTGAATATCTGAATTTCAATAGTCGAAAAGCAAATTCAATTCTTCATTTGCGTCCTTAAAAGTATGTAAAGTGGGGAACCGGCCATGACAGGACGCAGAGATGGCAAAACTTTGGATGCATGAAAACCATAATTAAGTGAATTATCATTATTATCAAATAACTCGGAACTGATTACAGTGTTTACCTCAGTGAGTTTGTATCCTAGATACTCCAAGTGGTACTAATTGTGTGGGGCCTCAGCAGGCTCTTTTCTCACTCGAGATGTGCGTGCATCTTGCCAGTAATTTAATTCTAAACATCAGTGATGTGTTTTAATTGACTGTATGGAAATGAAGAGCATCAAGACGGCCAAAATCACCGGGAATAAAGAAAAAAACAAGAATGCTTCATTGACTCCTGCTCGACCGAGGTACGTAATTCGTTAGATCTTTTTTATGTGATCTCCTTGCATGTCATTGGCTTGTGGTGAAAGTCAAGTTTAACGCCAAAAAATCTGCTTGCATTCAAAGTTGTAGTAAAGTTTGGTTCTATTATCTTTTTTAAGGTACGTTGTGCTGACTCTAAATTTCATTGAGAAAATGTACAGTACAAATGAAGTCCGGAATCGTTTTGGCCTTTCAAAATGCCTCGCTTGTTTTAAACGATAGAAATAAATTTTTTACTATAATTGCTGAGTTATTCATGGAATACAGGGTGTCCATAAAGTCTCTTTACCATTTCAAACATTTATTACATATGGAATTCATCAGATATTTTATTCAAATTTAATCTATTGTATTTAGTGTTAATTAGAGTTTTTAATCATTATTTGCATTTGTGGGTTCCAGAGATCCTGTTTGTGAAAGAGGTGCTATTGAGACTTTATGAGAGACTTTTATAAGAGACTTTATGGACACCCTGTATGTCTGTACTACCCCGAATGTAGCTTTAATGCGTGCAGTTGAGTGCGTGCAGCTGA
>VCRD01002164.1:42054-54193 GCA_006783055.1 Trinorchestia longiramus
GTGCTGCCAGGTCAGGTGCTGCCAGGTCAGGTGCTGCCAGGTCAGGTGCTGCCAGGTCAGGTGCTGCCAGGTCAGGTGCTGCCAGGTCAGGTGCTGCCAGGTCAGGTGCTGCCAGCTAGACCTGGTTCGTCGTCCTAAAAAATGAGTTTTTAATTCATTTTCACGTACTTAACACGTTTCCTGCGATTGCCTAGCCGGTGCAAATCTTTACTTTGTACACATAATCACTAAAAGACGGAAAAAATTACAGAACCTAACCTAAGTGACCCACCGGTGGGTCCCATCGCAGGAAACGTGTTAATAACATGTAAAGAGTTTGAAATCATACGAATATAAGATTCTAAGAAATGACTCAAAGTATGGCACATTGATGGATGAACGAATCATTTTGTCGCTAACTGTATACGTGTAATAGAGGCATTATTTTTTTAGTTTGTACGCTGTGTGATGCATGTTGTAGCTGCAGAGCTGAGATAGAGGTCAGTAAGGGTACATGTAACAAGGGATAGAAGGCTTACAATGTATTCTGGTAAAAAAAATTAATTGTCATGCACAAATATAGTAAACTTGCCTCAAATAAGGGTAGAAATTTCCGACGCAACTGTTTAAATTCTTAGACAACAAGAATACTCTTTTCATGTCATCCAAAACAATAGTAATAAAGAATATTTTTGTTTTTAAACTAAGTTCAAGTAATTTTCTCTGCTGATGAGAAATAAATGGAAAAGAACAAAAACTAAATAGATGGAAATTTGTTCCGTCAACAATGTGGCTCAAAAGGTGGCTGTGCCATCGGTATGGCAGTCTCATACTCTTGATTTGTAGCTTCACGTTCTCTACAACACAACGCTCCTGTTTATTTAACAACTTTACATTTTAGATGTTATGTTGCACTCTGAAGTACGCCCTCCACTGTCTGGTTATTGGAGGCTCTGACATATCCTCACGCGGGCTCATCAAGTCTAGAAATTATAGTTTCAACTCTGCACGGTCGAGCACGTCGGGTTGGGTGCCAAGTTTGTTCACTTTTCAAAGCGACTGACTTTAAGATTGCAGTCTAGATGCGGGCTCTGTATTGTAGCTCGTTTTTTGGTTCTGTAGTCTGGATTGTGTTGTGTAGCAGTCTTGTGGACAGACAAGCATGTACGCTGACAGTGGTGAGACTCGTACTGGAATTCAAAACTTCCAGGCAACGTAAAGTTTTTCTAAAAAAAATTGCCGCATGGGTCATAAGATGAAGTCATTTGCTATGTGTAGAACGATGACCTTGACCTTAGATGATGAGAAAAAGCAAAGAAGCTGCTTTTTCTGTATGCGCAGAGTAAATCTTAATTCGATGTTTTCTAAGCAGATATACTCGATGAATGCAATTAACTCTTCTGATATAATGACGACCCTCGTGTTATGAAGGAAAAACCACCCAGTGCCTCAATTATCAGTTTTATTTCACTGGTAACGTATTTTAATCAAGGGCATGTCGTTTAAAATGCTCAGTAAATCAACACGTTACTAAGTGCGTGCAATATCTCACTGAGTGAGCCAGCGACTAACCTCTGATATGCTGAAAGCTTCAGGCATTTCAAGCAACTGCTGAGCTTCATTCAACTTCTCTGACACTTCTGATAAATACACCACGACTTAATTCAGTCCCTGCACACGCTGCCAGTAGGTAGGCAGGCTTGTGCATGTTCATCATGGTCTTCATTCTTAAACGAAATTTGCATAGTGAGTGAGAAACAGTCGGTGTTCTTGTGTTGTCGGAATAGTCGTCTCTGCAGATCATACTGCCATCTCACTACAATTGAAGTCTCTGTGTCCGAAATTGTGGAGAGCGTTGAAATACTTTCCTTGGATTACCTCGAACAAATTTTAACTTTTCTCTGTAGACTAGTTTGCTACTTGTCATGCTGCTCTTTTGGACTGCTTTATTCAATAATAATTTTAATTAAAAAATACGAATAAATAAAGCCGATGCATTCAAAGCCCCAGAGTTAAACGAGATACTTAGAGCCAATATGTTCATTCTAGAATACTACACTTATCCTTTCAGTTCTGCGTTATCTAGGAGAGTGTGTCAAACAAGGGAAGTTATGTACTATCGAGAAAACTCTGTCAAATGTAAAGTTTTTTACCCTGGCGGATTTCTTTCAACATTGGATCCTTCGCCCGAGTTTGGAAACTTTGTTTGAGTTGAGAGTCTTTGTCTGAGTTGAGAGATTGTATTCAATGTGAGAGCTTCTATCTTATGGTGGCAGTAAGTTTTCAGAAATATTCACTAACAGAAAAATATATTTGAAGAGTGTTCACATTACTGATTAGAATTAAATTTTGATTTAAATCGTGACGACATACATGCACGTATGTACACAGATAACAAGGTAATCATTCATGTATTTGATGACATTTGACAAGCAGTGTGGCATAGAAACTTTGAATAGCTGAATTACTCAGCATGGAATCGTACACAGACTCCTGAGGTTCACGCAGATGCTAATAGTGTCTGTCTTCGTCAGCATATCTTAGTGAGGTGACTCCCCTGAGTGATGATTTTAGCAGAATTAGCAGCACTGGCTACGGGAGTTCATTGGGCGTTGAGTTTTGTAGTAAGGTAGGCCTAATTTTTTGTTTCTCTATTTTTCTATCGGAGCAAAGGCAAGCGTTAAGTTAGACCGACAACCTGAGCACTTTTTTTACACTTTAATCTGTTTACTTCATTATCCTAGCTTTTGTCTCGCTAAGATACTCACTGCCACCGTTGAAACAATCTAATACTAAAGAATACAAAACAATAACATTCATTTGGCGCATTGAATTCACTGGTTAAAGTATAAAAAATACAATACCAAGAAAATGCACAGTTTGATAGAGATAAAAATACGAATTTAATCTGCATTTTCATTTGATGAGATGGTCGACGTGCGAAAACTAACATAGAATAATCCTTTGAGGATATCTTTTACGAATATTTGATCTCTTTGCAAGCTCTTGCACTGTCATCCAACATTCAAAGCATTCGAGTGTTTCCAATTGAACAGAACAGGACATTTCATACACCGTGGCATGCCTTAAATGAAAGCGAGAAAATCGACATTTTCAACCTGACATCAGCATTCTGTGTGCAATGATTGCCTGTCTGGTGTGTCCCTTCTCTGTTGGTTTGTGGTATATTGGACCATTATTTGAGTGATATTGCTTGAAAGCTCAATTTGCATGAGTGCACGTCGACAAGGTCGTAAACAAGGCCGGTATTGCTGGTGATTTTCCATCTGTCCAGATAATAAGAGATACAGCATCCCACATAGCCTGGGGGTACAGCATCCCACGTAGCTTGGGGGTACAGCATCCCACGTAACCTGAGGAGTACAGCATCCNCGTGTGATCACACTTGGCTAGAAATGATCGCTTCAACAGAACACGCAATTCAGAAACAGTCGTGTGGGGGAAATGAATAAATTTTAGGTGTACGTGTGGGGGAAATGAATGAATTTTAGGTTCACGTGTGGGGAAAATAAATGAATGTTGGGTTCACTGGAGTAACTTCTGAACCTAAGGGTCGAGACTGCAGAGTGAGTGACGTAAGGGTGTCGGAAAGGTCATTAAGAGACGCATGAACCCGCTTAGGTTTAAAGGCTTTAAGACGGGTCACTTTACTTCTTTTTTGAACTCAAAAGGTTTTATTAGAAATGAAGGAGCCAGGAGAGAGGTACCTTAAAATAATTTTTGAGTTTTGAAGGGAAAGCAGGATCAGAAATAGGTTAAAGAACATAGCATCCTTATTCGCTCTTGGGCGACCAACGGAAGAACTTGCAGTCTATTGAGCATTTTCCTAGTGATATAATGTAGGGAAAAATCAAGGATGGTGACAGTAATAGGTAGAAATAGTCTTTAAAGTGCAGCATAAAAATTTATTTTCTATTTTGTAGGGAGGTTATACCTCAGTGATAGCATTTTGTAAGGAGGTTATATAACAATGATAAGAACATTTTGTAAGATTACATCTCAATGATAGGAGCATTTTTTAGGGATTTTATACAGTATATGAATGTATAAGGTTATACAGTATTTGAGTGATAGCATTTTGTAGGAAGATCATACCGCAACGATAGAAGGATTTATAGGGAAGTTATATTTCAATGATGGAAGCATAACCTACAGAGAGGAATGGTGTGTTGGCAACTGTTACTCGTAACTCAATTGTCATGATTTATTGTCATTTTGGATTAATGTTTTTGCAAATAATTGTGTATAGAAAATATAATTTCATCTCCGGGAAAAAAACGAGCAAATTTGAGTTTTAAGTTAATTTATTCTTCCAAATCGTTCGCTGCATTTTAGAAAACTTTTATTCATTCAACAACTGTAGTCCGCAGAAAATACGTTGATTGCCGGTTTCTCATGTTTTAAATGGGAAACTTAATATTTGCAGAAAATCAGATGGACAACTCATCATTTTCATCACCGTAAAAATCAATGTACTAGCAGTGAAAGATGGTGCATAAGCGAATTTCAGTGGACCACGTCAATTTTGTGAAGAATTCAGTAACCTGGTAAATAATAATTAGGTAATGGTTGAAAATTAGATGCGTAAACTTGTCCTTTGTGTACATATATTTATGATGTAATAATATTCTTTAGACTAGGTACTTCCTGGAGGTAATACGGTACGTGCATCCAGTACAGGCTTCCCGTGGATCATTCCTGTGTACCCATTCTGTGTTAAATCGTAGTTCTGTCGAAAGCACTTCTAAAGTTACAACGCTTTTGTTTCCATTTGTTGAATTCGGCTGATTAGTGGAAATTATAGATAATATAACTGCACTATAGTAATGTTCCCTAATGTTATTTTATTGGAGCAAAACTGAAAATCAGAGCTGATGATAAAAAAACACCATTTCGTATGTGCATCTAATTTTTTCCACACGCCCGCTGGAAAAATACTGTGTAACTGGGACATTGGACTGTGTGCGTTGGGCTGTGTGCGTTGGGCTGTGTGCGTTGGGTGGTGTGCGTTGGGCGGTGTGCGTTGGGCTGTGTGCGTTGGGCTGTGTTTATTGGTGTTTTGATATTAAGTTGTATATGTTAAGCTGTGTGTTTTAAACGGTTTACATTGTTTTTTGACGTATAGAAAACTTTCTGTCAATGGAACTTTGTGAAGACTTACTGTTTGTTCAAAAAAGCTACATAATGAGCTATCAAATAGTACTCGGTTGTCCACAGCAGTTTTCCGCTGCTTTACATACCCGTCCTCGTGATCCTTTGCTAATTGCACCCGTGTTTTCCTATGGCTTGACTGGCAAATTATTTTATTGAGATCAACGCGACTTTTTAAGCTCATTTACTGCAGTGTTGACGCGCTGTACAGCGAGAAATTGTCTTTTGACTTGCGTTGAATGCAACTGTGTACATGCAACGAAAGCCAAAAGAGTAAAGAATAGAGACTGTGTTTTCATTTTCAAAATGTAGATATAATGTATTGTAGTTTCATTATATTTTATTTCGTAAACAATTTTTGTTTTTTGCCTCATTTCGCTTTATTATGGCGACAGAAATTTCTGGTCATGTTACCGCTGCCTGCATCTCAATAATTATTTCATGAAGCGTTGTTGCCTTTATATCATATGAGAGACTTGGTTCGCCTGCTTTACCGTGACACCCTTTATTCCAAGCTAAGCTCCCCTACACCAGCATTATTTCGCTTACGCACTCATAAACCCGTGTTTCCTACAGTATACTTGATGTAAAAGCCAAAAATGCCTAAATTCATTCATCATACAGAATTAACTTGTGTGTGGTGTGTTTATTATTTGTTTATGAGCCGATTTATTCCATCGTCCTCGTTCATTTTCCTGTTCCATCCCCCGACTTGTGTGAGCCTGGTTGCTAATTTCACTGAACTCCACGATGCTACCCAGTACATTTTTCATGAATTCATCACAGGAAATCGAATAGTTCCATTTTCCGTTGCTTTCATATTTTTGTGGAGCACATTAATCTTTCTGAAGTAAAAAAGTGAAGTCAGGCCCTCTCAAGTGTCGTGACCAGTTTAGTCAGGCCCTCTCAAGTGTGGTGTCGAGTGTAGTCACACTCAACGAGTGGGATTACAACAGCCCATTGCTGCTGCCTAATGACCGGCGCGATCAAAATCAAGGCCCATCTTCTCATAATGAGGCGAGGCGGAATAGACTCGAGGCATCCTATTTTGTTCATCCCTGCTGATGCTTCTCAGAGTTTAGCCATTTAATTAACATCAAAGGCTAGCTCTCGCGTCACCATTTCATCAGAGGAAATGAACAAAGCAATGTCATCTGTATGCAGCTCGGCAGCTGCCTCTTGATCACCGCTCACTGGATGCCAGCGAGCTGACAACCGATCGTGGAGCGCTGCTGCCTTCGGACTGCATGCAGTTCTGCTAATAGAAGGACCTGTTAAGAGCTATCGACGGGTGTTATTGAACTTGTGTGACCTGCAACTGCAATCTAGTCCGGCAAGATCTTGAGCCTGACTCATGGCTCATGCCCCTGCCAAGTTGTCGACATCCCTTGAAGGCCGCACTCCAGGGAATTATCTCTCAGAGTTAAATAAGTAGCGATGCTCAGGACAGCCAGGGTCCCAGCACTCCCCAGAGGGTTCTCTCAATCAGGCTGTGGTGTTCAAAGTTCAATCCTCTGACCCCCGTTATTCTTAGGAACTTTAAAACCAACTACAACTCTTCAGCAATAATTTTCACACGACTTGGACTCTTCAACTCGGGCACCACAGTCCTGCTTTCAATGCATTTGTCATTGCTGCCCACTTTCATGTTATCTGTGGATCCTGTCCACCCACTCCACAGCAGGAACAGCTGCACGCATCCCAGTTATTGTTGCAGGTCATTGATTTATTTGACGCATGCTCATTTTTATCCCACATAATTGGCATCTTCTTTCGAGGGAATGACCAATGTATCGGTGTACTACCTAATTCTTTGTGCCTAATTTTCTCTTCACATACAGAATGTGGACGTAAAGTAGCTGTGTGTGTAGGGATGGGCAGGCATTGTTGCATGTTGCCGCATTTGTTGCTATAGTATTTAGTTTGTATTGAAACTGCAAGATTGAGAAGCCAAACAAAAGCGAAGCCTCAATTTGAACGCAACAAATACTTCATAAACTTCGTTGTTATCAAATAAAAGATAATTAAATTTAAGAGCGAGGTCTCGTGAATGCTAAAAAATTGAACGCTTCTCCTAGCAGAGAATTAGAACAACTCCTGAACGCAAGCTGTGGAGTACCGATGTACTCTCTCACTAACGAACTCCATTTTCCTTCCAGATATTCTATTACAATCATGTTCTGAACTCCATTTGTTTGAGTACAAATGAAGCTCTGATAGAACTTTGAAGTTTGCAAACGTTACGACATTTCAAACCTATGTTGTTGGACTGGTGTTTGTCCCAGTAAATTTCCTTGTACGTTAAGGCTGCTGGATTTATAGTTGTTGACGGTAACCGGTGAAGATTCGCGATACTGGAACTTGCTTTACAATTTTCAAAGATTGTTACTACGCTGAGCAATCATTTTTCTCATGGGAAAGTGACAGTACTTGAGCTTTAGTTATTCAGATGAGGCAGTCACGACTGGTGTGTGTATCAAAACGTTTTGGAAAATATGGATTTTTAGTCTGTATAGCTTCTAAAATTTTCAGTACCTGATAATCGCAGCCTCTTTTATAGTAACAACGCTTTCCCCTTAAATATGGAGAGAACAAATTAAATTATCTATTTTCAGTAAAACGACACGTAGCTTCGATCATTTCATCTGATTCTATACAATATTATTTTAGAGCATTACACCGACTTCGCTGAACCAACATCGTGAGTAGGATGTGTAAATAAAAAATTCACACGTGAGCCTCATTGTTAAACTCTATAATGTTTTAAGTCTTAACGCTAACATCTAAAGACCAGTGATGATACTCCGAGCGACTGTTGCCGTCTGTTGTGCGACTTCAAGTAAAGGCTCGTAAGGGCGCTTGACGAGCATGATGGTCGTAACCACGGGTGAGCTGCACCGCAAGTAGGACGTGTATCTTGTCAATTGATCCTCGATCTGGTCTTTGTAAACATGAGTCCACACCACCTCCACTGATGTGACCACAGCCACCACAGACGCTGCTAACATTTTTTATCCTGGACATCGCCACCACTATCCTAGACATCATTATCTTCCTCGACACCCTCATCTTCCTAGACATCACCACCTTCCTAGACATCACCACCTTCCTAGACATCACGACCTTCCTAGACATCACCACCTTCCTAGACATCACCACCCTCCTAGACATCACCACCCTCCTAGACATCACCACCCTCCTAGACATCACCTCATTCCTAGATATCCCCACTACCATCCTAGACATAGCAATTTTCTTAGTTATCCCCACCACCATCCTAGACATCACCACCTTACTAGTCATCACAAACACCACCGCCGTAAAGCTCAAGGAATGCGACACATACAGGCGTAAGGAGAACGTCACCACCAGCGGCAGCAAGTTTAGAGTCAGTGCACAGTTACGGTGGTCGTTAAGGCGACACTGCAGCGACATCCAGCTCTTATTGGGCAGCCTTGACTCTCAGCTCTTCCGTCTGGCATCTCCTGTGCTGTTTTCATCATTCACAAAATAATGTTTCGAAGACTAGATAGGGAATTTTGTGCTTTGCAGTTGAATGTAGGATCAACTGGATTCAATGGTCGATTTTGGTTAATTTGTGTCGTAATTGGTGACGTAAATGTGGAACCTTTCAGACCTGGTGCTGCCAGGTCAGGTGCTGCCAGGTCAGGTGCTGCCAGGTCAGGTGCTGCCAGGTCAGGTGCTGCCAGCTAGACCTCGTTCGTCGTCCTAAAAAATGAGTTTTTAATTCATTTTCATGTACTTAACACGTTTTCTGCGATTGCCTAGCCGGTGCAAATCTTTACTTTGTACACATAATCACTAAAAGACTTGAAAAAAATTACAGAACCTAAGTGACCCACCGGTGGGTCCCATCGCAGGAAACGTGTTAATAACATGGAAAGAGTTTGAAATCATACGAATATAAGATTCTAAGAAATTATTCAAAGTATGGCACATTGATGGATGAATGAATCATTTCGCCGCTAACTGTATACGTATAATAGAGGCATTATTTTTTCATTTTGTACGCTGTGTGATGCATGTTGCAGCTGCAGAGCTGAGATAGAGGTCAGTAAGAGTACATGTAACAAGGGATAGAAGGCTTACAATGTATTCTGGTAAAAAAATTGTCATGCACAAATATAGTAAACTTGCCTCAAATAAGAGTAGAAATTTCCGACGCAACTGTTTAAATTCTTAGACAACAAGAATACCCTTTTCATGTCATCCAAAACAATCGTGATAAAGAATTTTTTTGTTTTTAAACTAAGTGCAAGTAATTTTCTCTGCTGATGAGAAATAAATGGAAAAGAATAAAAACTAAATAGATGGAAATTTGTTCCGTCAACAATGTGGCTCAGAAGGTGGCTGTGCCATCGGTATGGCAGTCTCATACTCTTGATTTGTAGCTTCACGTTCTCTACAACACAACACTCCTGTTTATTTAACAGCTTTACATTTTAGATGTTATACTGCACTCTGAAGTACACCCTCCACTGTCTGGTTATTGGAGGCCACTTGGAGGCTCTGACATATCCTCACGCAGGCTCATCAAGTCTAGAAATTATAGTTCCAACTTTGCACGGTCGAGCACGTCGGGTTGGGTGCCAAGTTTGTTCACTTTTCAAAGCGACTGACTTTAAGATTGCAGTCTAGATGCGGGCTCTGTATTGTAGCTCGTTTTTTGGTTCTGTAGTCTGGATTGTGTTGTGTAGCAGTCTTGTGGACAGACAAGCATGTACGCTGACAGTGGTGAGACTCGTACTGAAATTCAAAATTTCCAGGCAACGTAAAGTTTTTCTAAAAAAAATTGCCACACGGGTCATAAAACGAAGTCATTTGCTATGTGTATGACGATGACCTTGACCTTAGATGATGAGAAAAAGCGAAGAAGTTGCTTCTTCTGTATGCGCAGAGTAAATCTTAATTCGATGTTTTCTAAGCAGATATATTCGATGAATGCAATTAACTCTTCTGATATAATGACGACCCTCGTGTTATGAAGGAAAAACCACCCAGTGCCTCAATTATCAGTTTTATTTCACTGGTAACGTATTTTAATCAAGAGCATGTCATTTAAAATGCTCAGTAAATCAACACCTTACTAAGTGCGTGCAATATCTCACTGAGTGAGCCAGCGACTAACCTCTGATATGCTGAAAGCTTCAGGCATTTCAAGAAACTGCTGAGTTTCATTCAACTTCTCTGTCACTCCTGATAAATACACCACGACTTAATTCAGTCCCTGCACACGCTACTAGTAGGCAGGCAGGCTTGTGCATGTTCATCATAGTCTTCATTCTTAAACGAAATTTGCATAGTGAGTGAGAAACAGTCGGTGTTCTTGTGTTGTTGGAATAGTCGTCTCTGCAGATCATACTGCCATCTCACTACAATTGAAGTCTCTGTGTCCAAAATTGTGGAGAGCGTCGAAACACTTTCCTTGGATTACTTCGAACAAATTTTAATTTTCTCTGTAGACTAGTTTGCTACTCGTCATGCTGCTCTTTTAGACTGCTTTATTCAATAATAATTTTAATTAAAAAATACGAATAAATAAAGCTGATGCATTCAAAGCCCCAGAGTTAAACGAGAGACTTAGAACCAATATGTTCATTCTAGAATACTATACTTATCCTTTCAATTCTGCGTTATCTAGGAGAGTGTGTCAAACAAGGGAAGTTATGTACTATCGAGAAAACTCTGTCAAATGTAAAGTTTTTTACCCTGGCGGATTTCTTTTAACATTGGATCCTTCGCCCGAGTTTGGAAACTTTGTTTGAGTTGAGAGTCTTTGTCTGAGTTGAGAGATTGTATTCAATGTGAGAGCTCCTATCCTATGGTGGCAGTAAGTTTTCAAAAATATTCACTATCAGAAAAATATATTTGAAGAGTGTTCACATTACTGATTAGAATTAAATTTTGATTTAAATCGTGACGACATACATGCACGTATGTACACAGATACCAAGTTAATCATTCATGTATTTGATGACATTTGACAAGCGGTGTGGCTTAGAAACTTTGAATAGTTGAATTACTCAGCATAGAATTGTACACAGACTCCTGAGGTTCACGCAGATGCTAATAGTGTCTGTCTTCGTCAGCAAATCTTAGTGAGTTGACTCCCCTGAATGATGATTTTAGCAGAATTAGCAGCACTGGCTACAGGAGTTGATTGGGCGTTGAGTTTTGTAGTAAGGTAGGCCTTATGTTTTGTTTCTCTATTTTTATATCAGAGCAAAAACAAGCGTTATGTGAGACCGAAAACCTGAGCACTTTTTTTACACTTTAATCTGTTTACTTCATTATCCTAGCTTTTGTCTCGCTAAGATACTCACTGCCACCGTTGAACCAATCTAATACGAAAGAATACAAAACAATAACATTTATTTGGCGCATTGAATTCACTGGTTAAAGTATAAAAAATACAATACCAAGAAAATGCACAGTTTGATAGAGATCAAAATACGAATTTAATCTGCATTTTCATTTGATTGAGATGGTCGACGTGCGAAAACTAACATAGAATAATCCTTTGAGGATATCTTTTACGAATATTTGGTCTCTTTGCAAGCTCTTGCACTGTCATCTAATATTCAAAGCATTCGAGTGTTTCTAATTGAACAGAACAGGACATTTCATACACCGAGGCATGCCTTAAATGAAAGCGAGAAAATCGACATTTTCAACCTGACATCAGCATTCTGTGTGTGCAATGATTGCCTGTCTGGTGTGTCCCTTCTCTGTTGGTTTGTGGTATATTGGACCATTATTTGAGTGATATTGCTTGAAAGCTCAATTTGCGTGAGTGCACGTCGACAAGGTCGTAAACAAGGCCGGTATTGCTGGTGATTTTCCATCTGTCCAGATAATAAGAGATACAGCATTCCACGTAGACTGGGGGGTACAGCATCCCACGTAGCCTGGGGGGTACAGCATCCCACGTAGCCTGGAGGGGGTACAGCATCCCACGTAGCCTGGG
>VCRD01002165.1:0-11414 GCA_006783055.1 Trinorchestia longiramus
GTTTCTCAGTAATAGTTTTTGACCGTTTTGACCGTTATTTCAACTTAAACATGTGTGCATTCTTAAGTAATAACTTGGAAAGAATTATAGTTTTTTGGATCGATGAGGAAATACTTTGTAAAAACGTCCTACAAATTTAAACAAAAAATTTTATAGATATTTATGGTCGATAAATGCATTTAGTGGTAACTGGCGAAATACAGTATTTAAAAATAAAAAATTTAAACGTAAATGAAATGTTTATATCTAAGCATTTTTCTAATGTTTTCACTCAACCTATGTAATTTAAAAATTAAGAAATTATTGCACAAAGAAATTTCATGGAGAACAAATAAATAATTGTCATAAAACTTGAGTATACATTACTTTGTACCCTTTGGACCGCAGCCACCGTAGTCGAGTGGTATGCGGCCCGTGTTCTGTATCGGGTCTCTGCTTGTGCAGAAAGACTGCGTGCGGGCTCGAAACCCGGCAATGAATACGAGCTGTTTCTCGTTTTACGCCGTGAGCTCGCACTTACCGGTAAGCCCTCAACTCCCCACCCATGGACACATCCCAGGATCGTCGCATGGAGCTCACCATCATCCTTACTCTAAGAATATTAACCTTAAGGATTTGAAAAACCAATGTACTAAATGTCTATGTACTGTGTACTTGATTGGAAATAAAGATTGTTTGTTTGTTTTTTTTCTTTGGTAAGAACACGCTGTAGCGACACAATATCAAAATTATACACTTCCCATGTCTTTCCCTGAATCATCTTTCTGCTCAGTCCTGACTCCAAATGCTCTGTTCAGAGTTGCAGTTGTCGCAGTTCGCATGGTGTTGGCGTGTTTATTGATTTATTGAATAAATAACGTTTGTTAAATTGATTATAGAACTTTTTCTACAATGGTTGAAGAAATGAGCGTCACCGTTGCATCCATGCTTAAGGGTATTGAAAGGTATGTAAAGTAATTTATTAATTTAACTTAGTACCTAAGACTATGAGAAGTAAAAGAGTTTATGCTGGCTCCATGTCTAAGTGATAAAAGGTAACTTCTTAATACTTCATTTGGCAATATTCATTTCATTTTTATCTCAATATCAGTTGCCAAACGTAGGCCTTATTAAATATGCACTGACTATGCTTGCTCATTTGGGTTTGTACATCTTGACCAACTAAATACGTTGTCTTATAGAGTTTAAACTCAGTGAGAAATGTCATGAGAAAGTTACATATTCAAGGATGTTTAATTTGATTATGTTCAAGAAATTTTAAATATGTTGAATTATATCAAATTAATACAAAATATTTAATTTGAATCATGTAAGTGCAAATGTTTAAAGAGTAAATCTGAACAAATATTGACATTGAATTTGAAAGCCTCGACAAGTGTGCTACATTCTGTGTAACCAGAATTAATGATTTCTTAGTCATAAATTGTCTTATTACTTTAAGTTGTTTTTGTGAATTTTAGTTGGTGAGTTATTTTCTTTGATCTGTGCCTGTGATCTCATGACCCAGTGTGGTGAGGAGCAGTTCACGTAGCTTTACATTTGTGGGATCTAATTACCTCAGGTCACTAACCCAGCCATGTTTTTATTAGTTATGTCTGTCTTATTATTATTATTGATATTGAAATTTTGTTATTATTGAATTAGTATGTGTTACCAACACTATACATTCATGTAACAAATTATTTTTGATTTTCATTTTAATGAATAATATCAGCATGAATATTTATATTTTATGTTTAAATTTAATATATATGTATTATAAAGAATTTTGCCTGTTATGTTAACTTTTTATTATTGAAGATATAAAAGCTACCAAATGTATTTTGTAGGTATCTGTAAAATTTGATTGGAATTTAAGTTGTCATAGTTTATTTTAAATTTTTTATTTTTGTATTTTTTAGTTTATATCTCAATATCAACAAGCTATAAGTAATGACAACTCTTCAGCACTGAGTGGTTTTCTCCTGAACTAATGCATTGTTTATACATGATGTAGTAGTGATACTATGCATTTTTGTATTTTGTAGATAAATATCCTATGGGACTATGCTTGGAAGACTAGAGTAACTAACAAACTATTTATGAAATGAAGGTCAGAAATACTGTCAAGCATTACTGAAGTTTCATTGGTTCTAGTTTTTACAGATTAAATCTCAGGATTTTGTTCAAATTTATATAGAATTTTTATGACAGTCAATTGTTTTTTATTTGAGATCAGGTTGCAGGGATAGGCTAAGAATATAATTTTTTCTGAATAGTGTATGGAACATACAGTTCATCAACTTTTGATAAAAAAAATGCCTAGCCAAATTGTTGCATAGCTAAAATTATTATTCTTGACATTATTATCACTAATCAAGAATTGATAAATAAATTTGAATAAAATAAGAATGACAAATTGACCTATGTTCTTAGAAACCTTGACAAGTTACAGGACATAGTTAGAATCTAACATATAAACTTTTTTCAAGCTTTTCTAATTGAAAAGAGCTAAGGTGATCCCTTATACTACACACAAAAATCTGAATAATCAGTAAACATAAAATGCTTTCAATTTCAAGTTACTGGTAGTTGTACCATTGTAGTTGTCATTCATAAGAGAGAAGATAAAAATCATGAATGCAATATTCAAGAGGCACACATTTGGTGTTCTCAAGTAATAAATTGATTAGATTATTGATGTAGTTATGGCTGGTTTGGAATGTGTAGTTTTAAGAGAGACATGGAGATGAAGAAAAGTTCAGGCTTAGAAAAGTGTTGAGAAATGTTCAGTAAAATATAGTCTTGGTTTGTGCCTTCACAGACCATGAAAATCAGATAAAATTCCATTCATACATAATTCTTTTAAGGAGACTGTTTTGTAATTTGTACAGATTTTGAAGCATTTTTACCCTTACACAATAATGTGTGTTGGATTAATTTATTTCAGACCCTTAGATGATTGCATATTTAAACCAAGAAAAGGATGGCCATTTAGATTTTTTGTTTTAAGCTTTGTATTCAACCAAGCTTACAAAAAATCTTTAAATGACCATTTTAAACCCATAATTGCACAATTTAAAAACAAAACAAAGAATAACCGTAAAATGGCACAAAGATTCACGAAGCTTGTGTGGATGGTAAATATTGTTTGGAAGGTAGCAAGAGACTGAGTGGTGCAGCCAGTAACAAGGTGACACTGTGAATAGCTGGGAAGGCATACAAATACTGAATTGAATTTCATGTGAACAAATTGGATGGATAGAGACTTGTATAAATGGATGGGCTCCATTGTAGAACATAATTTAACAGTGGTACTATGTACAAGTTGTTAGGTTTTCATACAGGTATGGAAGCTACCTGTATATACAGGGTGTCTCAAAAAAATGTACTCACCCTTTAACCGTTGCTAACATGCCGTCTTCTTTGTGTTGCAGGTGTGAGGTTCGAACCTTTGCGAACATGATTAAATGTGATTAAAGAATCATGTTCGCAAAGGTTCAAACCTCACACCTGCAACACAAAGAAGACGGCATGTTAGCAACGGTTAAAGGGTGAGTACATTTTTTTGAGACACCCTGTAGTAAATGGATTTTTGTGAGAAGTATGTGTGTCAGAACTAGGATGATACAAGTCATAGGTTTCAATTGCAAGTGGAGTTGTTAGGATTGTGTGATAGTACCATAATAGTTTGACTTGTATACTGATGACATGAGAGGTGAAACCTTGTTCATGGTAAAAATGTGGCACACACTTTGGAGGTGGCAGTTCATAATTATATATTCAAATAGTTATTCAGATGCAAATAATAGTTTGTAATCCAGGATTGGTAAATTTAGAAGGGTATTAGGTGTGCAGAGGAGGAAATGAAGAAGTTAGAGTTAAAGTTTTCTATTAACCCTAAAAGGACAGTTATTTTTCAACTGAAAAAAAATATTTGATAAGTTATTGCTCATTTCAACTATTTTTTCATCTAAGTCCACCCAACTTTCAACTGACATTTTAATGTAGGACTAAACTGAATTATTTCTTATGTACTTAGGGAATGACAGCAGGTCATAGAAGGTCAAATAAATATTAAAAACTAGCCTCAGCATATTTTAGGAATCTAGCTTTTTTCTAGGTGCATGTAGGGTTCTTTCTTTTGGGAGCAAGTGTTTACATGCTACAAGTGCATACTTGTGATAATGTATTCTCATGCCTGTCTTTGTAAATACGCAAGTACTTCTCTGTATTAGCTCTAGCTGCTTAGGAGCTAGGAAAGATCCAGTAATAGAGATTATAAGAACAAAATTAAACTGTAAGTAGTAGAATCTGTGTCTGTAGTGATTTTTTTGTGTAACATCTATTAGAACATGGGCATTCATGATGTTTTTCTTGAGAAGTAATGAGTACAAGCAAAGAAGCAACTTCTGTGATAAGTTCCTACTTATACGAGTTCACCAGCTGAAGACTCTGAGCTCTGCTGTACATGTTTAAATCGTGTGCAGAACTAAAAAAACTGTAACATGTATGGTTGGTTCTTTGGCTGTTGTGTGAATAAAGTAATTATATTATGGAATGTATTTATTATTTTAAACCGTTTCTTAAAATTGCATTGTATGTTGTAGTTATACCTTGCATTGTTCATATTTTCCGTATGTATAGAAGTCTTTCTTCGATCCCCTCCCCTATTCAGTACGTGTTTTGATTCTTTTAGGGAAAATACTAATTTGTTTTCATTGCATGAGATGCTACTATGCATTTGAGTTTTTTTGATGTGCGAGACGATGTTTCCATACCTGTAGCCTGGTAATACGGCAGACTTGATTAGACTGTTTTATTCATTGCAGGTACAACCCTGAGAACATGAGCACGCTCGAGCACTACGTTGAGCTGCAAGCAGTTGAGAACGCTTATGATTTGGAGGCCAACCTGGCGCTGCTCAAGTTGTACCAATTCAACCCCGGCACTTACAAGACGAACATAGCCTGCCTCATCCTCCTGAAGGCTCTCACCAACTTGCCTCACACAGATTTTGTCCTGTGCAAGTGCCTCTTGCAACAGGATCAGGTAATAGTCATGAATGTCGACGATGCAGAACAATTTACGTGTTCTGCTTGCTTTTGGGTGTGAACAACGTTGGTTATCACCTTTTGTGTCGATATATCAAGATAAAATGTGTTAATTGCTTTAATTTTAAATAAAGGAACTATTTTTCTAATGTGAATTTGAAATGTTTTTTATTATGTAGCGTATAAAAGATATTTTTGGTTTCAGATGGAAGAAGATCACATTTCGCGGATCATTTTTCTTCACGATTTACTGGAAATGTGCCAGTTCAAGCAGTTCTGGGATGAACGAGAGAACTTCGAGGAATTGGTGAGATCATCAATTTGTAATTCGTTTTAATGATTTAGTGTACTGTGATAACGGATCCTGCCACCGAGGAATTTTTTCACGTTTCAGTTGCTCAGTTTGTGTTCAAAGAAACGGACGACGAAGCACTGCGCGTTTGATTTCATGTTCTTCAATGTCGGTAATTGTTAACGTATGGAATATCCAACACGGGTAATTCGCAAAATATTTTATAACGGCGGATCCCATTTTCAATAAGTATCAAACCAGTACCCCTTTTCTTTGATTTTTTTTAGATGTTTCATTTGGTTTAAACATCGCAGGATAGTCAATTATAAAATACAGACTAGAACATAAAAATTTTACATTGTGCTTCATATTGTATTTATTGTATATTTTCAATGATTTGGCAGGTGTCTGGAGTGAGGGATTTTGCAAATAGCATCCGTCGCTACATCTGCCACGTAGTCAGCATCACCTACCAACACATCGAGAAGACTGCTCTCGCGTCGCTGCTGGGCAACCTTGACGGTAATATTATCTTCATTTCTTATAGTCATTGTCAATTGATGTAAAAGTGCTGTCGTTAAGTTGCGTGGTATCTTAGCTACTAAGACTTCTGAATGTTTTTGTGTTTAAGCATTGAATTTAGAGATTTTGTGGTCGCACCTCTAGATTTTAAAATTGCATCAAATATGAACTCTTGATTAAAATTTCTTCATGGGATCTTGCTGTTCAGCAAATCTCGTCATGACTGAATGCCACACACCACTAAAAGCTTAGCAGAATTTAACCAATTGGAATTGCTACTGCATTGGAAGCAAATACAGGGTGTCCATAAAGTCTCTTTCCCATTTCAAAAATTAATAACAAATGCAGTTGACAAGATATTTTATTTTGCATTTGTGTATTTCAGGAATTTTGTTTGTGAAAGAGACTTGAGATTTTTATAAGACTTTATGGACACCCTGTATTGTATTTAAATGAAATTTTTAGTAACCAGCAATATTAATATTGTAATTTTGTGTAAAGAATTTAAACTACTGAGTAGGATGTCGTGTTAGTACACGTGAAAGGCACTTCAAGTATCAATTTGTTACGTTAGATATTGGCGCATACGAGTAAAGAATATTTTCAAATTACTTGAATTTTATCTCTTTCATATGCGCTGTAAGAAATGTAGGACTCTCAACAATTTACGTGCATCACTACGTAACTCAATGCACAATATTTTCTTATTTCAGACAAGGATCTCTCAGTCTGGATCAGCAGAAACAACTGGTCTGAGGTTGATGGTGGTTACATCTTCATCGCCAATCAGGAAGAGACGGTCAAGACTAAAAACATCACTGAAAAGATCGAGTTCGATTCGGTGGCTACTATAATGGCGGCATGTAGATAAAGAATATTAGTTTCTCTCTCGTCTTGCAGTGAGTTATATTAAATCATGGCTACCTTAGCATTTGTTTCATTGGTCATGTTTTTATATCGGAAACTAAAATGAATGAATTATCTCGTATCAAATTTACGCGTTTACTACTAAATGAAGCTATAAGATAAATAATAATATTCGCACAAAAGTGCCAAGAAAAACTTGCGTATTAAACGGGTTTGTAATCCAACTTGGTCTCCAGTTTCTTGTTGTCCGCAACTTTCCTGACCGCCTTCATGAAGTCCTCCTCTATGACGTAGTCCCGCTCGTTCCTAATGGCGAACAGTCCTGCTTCTGTACACACGTTGCGCAGGTCAGCACCATTGAAGTTATCCGAAAGCTTCACCACCGCTTCGAAATCTGCCAGTATGAAGTACTCATTAATGCGCGAAGTTATAACCGTAATAAAAAACCTCGACCTATTTCACAAAACTTTTTCCTTTTCAAACCAGACTGACTTTCACACTCGATTCGTCTAATTGTCTTTTTTCAACGCATACATCATCTCGTCTCAATGTTGACTAATTGCAGCACTGAATTGTCTGGACAGTAACACACATCGTACTAGTCAACATCTCGCCTAATATTTGTTCCGAAGTTGCAGATGTTCAATACCCCTAAACCACAGTTGAAGACGTATGGCATTATTCCACTTCTATTGAAGAGATCAAAGATTTATTTCCTTACCGATTCTGATGTTCACTTTTTAGAAAAATTCTTCAGCAAACTATTTACACTGAACAAAAAATTGCTCTGGCAGGGCTTGCCAAAGCCAAAATTTTGACCAAGTTAGATTTACTCTTTTTTTTTTTTTGTTAGGTTGGTAGCATTAAAATGGGCTACGTAGTTTTTGGTTTATCTCCTAATTGCACGAATCAATGAAACATTGAGTTACATTCAGGTTTTTTGGTGTTACGGCTTCAGCAATAAAAAAATACTACATTTTGATTCACCACCGGCACCAAATAAAGCAGACACCCGTGTATGCTAAATGTTTAGCAGATATTTCACCTAATACACATTAAAAGAAAAGTTAAAGCTATTCCGTGTTCCTGACAGACAAGACTAAGCTTTTACCTGATCCTAAGAAGAGAAAAGACTAAGCAATTACGTAACCCTGAGAGAAAACAAGTCACAAGTTACCCGTAAAAAAGTTTTAGCTCACCGATCTCTCCTCTTTTCGTGATGGGTCCTGAATGAATCTTGAGGATCTCGAGCCGCGCCTGTTCATTGGGCAGCGCAATCTCAATCTTCCTGTCAAGACGCCCAGGCCGCAGCAGTGCTGGGTCCAGCGTGTCAGGTCGGTTGGTGGCCATGATCATCTTCACCTGCTCGCCAACACAAACCCAAGTTATGAAATGGATTACTTGAATAGTGCCAAACTAATAAACATGAGGCGATACAAAAACAAGTCCAACACCACTTGCAACCTTGCCCACCGTTTTCATAGACATCGGTTCGCCCTTCTTTAAATTTTTTACACCATTCCCATACACTAACCTCGCTCATAAAATAGTCACCATGCACTTACTTCATTCTGCAATAGATATCAGCAGCACTACGTCCTTCTGCTTGCAGAAAACTGATTCCATTTTGAAATTCACATTTGATGGGAACATCGATCGTAGCGGTCATGTTCAAATGCTCATACTTAGGACAGTATCCGTTTTGGCGATTATTTCGAGAAATAAGTAAGACCATGCAGTACTTTTAGTAATAAAACTATTATATACTGTAAATTTTCCCCAACCGAGGCGAAAAAAACACTTATTTTAATATAGATGAATATCCTATCATACTTTTAACTAGATTCCCCCATCTTGACTTTTAAATAGTAACTTAGATTCTGGTCCCAAAAATTAAAATAGAATCCTACTCTACGATACTCTGTCTTGTAATGCAGTGCACAGGCACTTCTTTTCATTAACTACTGTCCTATAAGAAAACATCAACACTCACAGAACTCAAAATTTTCAGTCTGTACTGCAGGAAAAAGTTACGAGACCACCGGATGATCAACTTCTTCCAATTAATTCCCTAAGCACGACCATGAAGTTGAGACACATCGTCATTGTACAAAATCTATTGTATGAGTCGGTGAGAATGGACATTCCTGAATTACAATATGGCTCCAAAATAATCAAACAACTAAAACACTAAGTACACCTTAGTATATCAACTTCTTAGTATGTTTCAGAAGCTAAAACAAATAATAAAGCACCAGTTTGAATTGAAAACGGCAGTTATCCTCCTACTATTAAGATTTTGGTATTTTTTGCTGACATCTACACAAGACCATTGACTTGGTCAATTTTGTACACAATAATATTGCAACTTTCATAGAGATGAGCACCGCATTACCTGACCAAGCGAGTCAAAACCGTCCATCTGATTGAGGAGCTCCATAAGAGTCCTCTGGATCTCGCGATCAGCAGAAGTGCCTTCTGAAAATCTGCATAAAATAAACACAAATGAGGATGTCAATCATTAAATCCATATGCGTAATCAAATAACATAAGTAATAAACATAAAAATAGATTTGGTTCAAAATTCCAGATATCAACTTCTTCGATTCAATTAAAATGCAAATGAGCAAAATTTAAAACAAACCATCACTATTTGTACCCAGACATTTCTTTAATCTAAGAAGACTAAACACTTCCATTTTAATACTTTTAAAACAAAATTTTTTGAACCCTATCCCTAGAGAGAAATATAGGGCGCTTCCATGTTTACCGGTAGCCCCGTCCAAGTTTTAGTTTTGCAATGCAGTTCCTGATCATGTCTTGCAAGTCCAAGCTACAAATATTATAAAAAGATATTAATAACATTTTAACCTCCGCTATGTGCCTGATCAGCATGCCTGTGCTAACGGCATACAATTAATCAAGAGACTGTGAGACAGCAAGTGTTTGAAACTCCATAATTCAGGTCAATTTTGTAAAGTGCAGGACTATGATCCCGCTGCCGACATGGTTGACGCAGCTAGAAATACGGCATGGGACTTGGGTAAAACAACCGAATAATTATCCGACCCAAGAATGGGCCAGAAGGTTCGTTCTTATAGCCTCATTCTATTCTATTACCTCCTGCCTCCGATGGCATCGATCTCATCCATGAAGATGATGCACGGCTGGTGGTCCCTGGCATAGTTGAACATCTCACGGATGAGACGAGCAGACTCTCCTATGTACTTGTCCACGATGGCGCTCGACACCACCTTCGAGTATTTTAAACCATTATAACCTGCTTGAAAAATCTTACAAATTGTGATAATTTTGTTACCAAGGACTCCTCACCTCGGTATCAATGCAAGTAGTTCAGTGTTTCACAACCGCCATACTAAAATTTCCCCATCGTTTTTATGCGATCAACACAAATTGTTATCAGTATCCGGATGAGGATCAAGAAGCTTGCTGCTAAAGAAAAATTGCATGGTGTTTTCACCGAAAGAAGGGAGTAAGTTCTATTCCGAACCAAGAGAGGAACTACGAGACAGAACCTGTGTAGTTTCACACTCTTAGCACTACAGCAAAACCGAATCAGCAACTGCAACTTGGAATGTTGCAGTCTGAGAGTAACGGGATGTAACTCGCTCCACAAGCATTACTGTATCTTACTCTCTGTGTTATGTAAGATTCTGCCTCGTATTTACAGCGTTAAGAGAGACGAAGAAAATGAACAGGCAGCGCCTGTTACATTTTATTTACTTCTTTTCGTCTTAGGCATAAAATAACACAAAAACAAAGCAGAGCTTTTGAAGAGGAGCACCTCTACAATTTAGAGAAAACTCTAATGAGCGACAGAAAAATAAAACAATATAAAAAATTAGGCATATTCAAGTACAAAGCTAAGTTGTGGAAGGCTCCTGAAAACATGAAAAACAACCATGGAGACCCACGCCAGCGTGGAGTTCGGTCTTCATGTCTTTCTAAGACAAATATTTATGTCTACATGGTGAATACACTAAAATAGCAATGCACTATGGCATTCTCTATTCACACAGGGAAAAAGAGAAATCAATTTCCATCACTTGAAAATAAAATAGGCAAACGTATATAAAAAATTGAAGCCGTTTCTAAAATACCCCAGTCAATCTGCATGTACAAGCAATGTGCAATGAAAGCAGAGAATCTACGCCTATGTGGAACATGAATTCAACCTGTTAAGCGTTATTTACATCATATGATGTTTGTACGAGTTGCATTCTACTGGCAATTTACACCATATGATACAGATGCGCGACGGTACCACAGCAGCGTTAACATCATATGATGTTATAATGTTTATTAGTTCAATTAGTGTTGTTATTACTGTAATATTAGGTTGTTACAAAAATAATGGCCGCTCGAAGGTCTGGGGTTTGAAAAGTAATTTTAACACAACTTTTTTAGTTTATTTTCGATGAACCTTGGCATGCATAACAATTAATGTGTGCTCAGTAATATTTTGTAACTTCTTTTCAGACAGAACATAATTTTGAAAGATAGAATCCCTCCATGATGAACATGACAAAACATGACCTTCGCCTACTTATGTTGCACGAGTTCAAACTTGGGCACAACGCCTCCGAAGCTTCTGCCAACATCAACCGAGCATGGGGAGAAGAGTCCACAAGGGATCGGACAGTACGAAGATGGTTCGGGAAATTCCGGAGTGGTGATGA
>VCRD01002165.1:15086-60710 GCA_006783055.1 Trinorchestia longiramus
TCGCTGGAACAGCTCTGGGTTCAGCAGAGGAAGCTCGATTACCTGAAAATCCAATTAAAATAAATAACAATGAAGAATATAAACATCATTACTCAGTTGCGTTTTAAGAAGGGTAGGGGCACAGTTATAAATTCATTTTGTTTAGAGTTGTTTAAACATAATGGATGGTTGTAACATACGCGTGTGTACTATGGAACAATATTTACTCTGGTAACTATGCCCTGGATTGCATCTTCCAATCTCCTTACGTGCATAATAGAAAAACCATACTTTTCGCCGATAACTCTGCAGATACATAGAACACACACTACGCTCTCGTCAATCACCCTCGGTAAAACAGATATGCTGCTCTTTAACAACCACTCCCTGGGAAAGACAATATTGCTATGCTCACCAAAAATCCCCTTCCGAGTAGCAAGCACATTATGCTCTTCACCAATCACCTTCTGAGTAGAGAAAACACAATGTTCTCCACCAATCAGTTTCTGAGTAGAACGAACACATTATGCTCTTGACCAATCACCTTCTGAGTAGAAGAAGCACATCATGCTCTCCACCATTAATGGTATATTTACTTCATCAAGGAGGCTTTCATGCATGCTTAATATATTTCATATGCCTCAAGCCCATCCTAGTCATACAAAATTCAAAATATTCATGATCATCTAATACTAAGAATGACCATCGTGCATTTATACATTCATTTATATACTAGTGTACCCGTGCCATCAAAAATGATGGCAAATACTGTTGGAAAGATATTAAATAAAATGACATAAGAACGCAATGCATACTACACTTGCATACTGATGTACGTTATTGCATGTGCGGTACGGTATTACATGACGATCTTCTAACCTAATACTACTTTTCCCTCCCTCACCTTTGTTCGTACCTACAACCCATCACTTTCACGCACTCTCTCTATAATTACACTTCTCTGAATGACCTAGTGTACCCGTGCCATCAAAAATGATGGGAAATACTGTTGGAAAGATATTGAATAAAATTACATATAAGAACGCAATGCGTACTGCGCTTGCATACTGATCCCGCCTCTGTTGCCTTACAACAGCTTGGTGTTCTCAAGATAATCTTTCCCTCGCTCTCGATTCTTTTTTTCGTTCGAGTGGAGTTTCCATGCTTAAGCTTATTTCAAAGGTAACATTTTTCTTGTGACAGTAATAAACACTTAGAATACAGTATTTTTGAGCCGCAATAGAAGTAGTTATAGCCATTCGTGTAATATCCTTGATACAGAAATTCAGCATTACTGAAAGCAACTGCGAGCTTGTGTATGTATATTTATAATATATGCAATACCCCGCCGAACTCTGTATCCACGATACGAACTCGAGTATCGTGCTGGAGCTCTCTAATTTTGAGCGTGACACGAAACATATAAATAAATCTAATACTAAGAATGACCGTCGTGCGTTTACCGACTTACTAGTGTACCCAGCCGTCAAAAATGACGGCAGAGATTTTGTGATAATACCCGAGCCATCAAAAATGGCAAATATTGTTGGAGAGATATTAAATAAAATTACACATAAGAACGCAATGCAATATACAGGGCGGCGCATAAGTAACACACCCTTTTAAAAAATTAATAATAAATAAAGTATTACCGCAATATACACTGGGTATCTGTAGACAGGATACGACATGTAAATAAACTTTAGAAGTTCCTCTATCGTTTGCAATTATCCCCATCGTTATACCCTTCATAGCTTATTTATTATTAATTTTTTAAAAGGGTGCGTTACTTATGCGCCACCCCGTATTAGGTTGTTACAAAAATAATGGCCGCTCGAAGGTCTGGGGTTTGAAAAGTAATTTTAACACAACTTTTTTTTGTTTATTTTCGATGAACCTTGGCATGCATAACAATTAATGTGTGCTCATTAATATTTTGTAACTTATTTTCAGACAGAACATAATTTTGAAGGATAGAATCCCTCCATGATGAACATGACTAAACATGACCTTCGCCTACTTATGTCGCACGAGTTCAAACTTGGGCACAACGCCTCCGAAGCTTCTGCCAATATCAACCGAGCANCAGAACTGGGATACGAGACTTTACCACATCCTCCATATTCTCCAGATCTTTTACCTACTGATTATCATTTATTCAAGCACTTAAGCACATTTTTGAATGGTAAAACTTTTAGGTCTAAACAAGAGGTGGAAACGACCTTCAAAGATTTTGTTGCATCACAGCCATTAACTTTTCATCAGCAAGGGATAAATAATCTCGTAGTCCGACGGTAGAGATGCATAGCTGCTCAGGATTCATATTTTGACTAAGTTTAACATCTCTATTGTTCATTTACCAAGGATTAAATGCATGCTTCTGAAATCGACCATTATTTTTGTAACAACCTAATATCTTGTTGGGCTGGATGAGGAATGTAACATGACTGTTGTGGATGCAATGAAAGATTTCTTAGTGCATGCATGGAATAAGCGACAGTGATGTTGAATAGTCATTTTTTTAATGTGACTATCTGCTAAGCATGTGGGGCTGTTTATGACATGCTGGATCTTCCAGTGATGCCCCACCTTGCTGGTTCATTTGCATTGAATGATTCAGGGTGGCCCTAGAGGAATTACTTTAAACGACCCTGGCTCACAGGAAAAAAACACTGGGATGCCATCCTGTTGTATGCCTGTGTATTAGAGAGAATTGAAGGCCATTACAAAGGCCCCAGCCAAACGCTGGCCCTCAAATTTAAGTCTAAGTCTAAGGTAACGTGATGCAAAAACCAAATGCTTTGAGAACAATCAAATATTTTTATAGTAAATGAGAATAACAATAAATTATATCTCATTTCCTCATAAAATATGATATATCTGAAATATACTGTTTATAATGCCGTTTGTTCGTATTTAGTCTTTCTTACGCATTGCTGAACTCATACGATAGTGCAAGGAATTTTTGAAGACATATCTTATTACTCCACGTAGCTAGCAGTGTCAAACCAGGGGTTTTTTGCACTGATTATAACAAACCTTGTGGTGAAAGCCTAAATCTACCCCGAGTCAAAGTTACAGTAGGTGTCCAACTAGTTCAAGGACTGCAGTTTTTGGATCTTGTTCAGGAAACAAAGTACTGGGTAATTAATGCTTTAAAAATACCGTCAAAAATTACACTCGAGTGTAACAATCAAGATGTAGATCAATAGAGTTGCGGAAGGGAAGCTGACCAGTACTGTGAGTAGTAGTTGGCATTTAGTCAAAATAAGGGCGGTCGAGCGGGTTGATACTGAACCTGTGATTTCTATAAACTCCTTTGATTTGTTTAAAATAAAATTCCCTTGAATAAATTATTTTTTAATTTGGTAATTCTATCGACCTCTCTCGGAAGCAAACAATTTCTTTACCGGTCGTCTCTACCCTTTTCGATAACATATCCGTGAACAATTATCCATGATGTAATATTTTGTGCAGTAGCAGCATGCTCTTGTATTTTCCTTCAGTAGAAGGCGAGCAGCAATGACGGGGAAGGTCGTAAAGAGCGGAACGCTTGCAATCTTCGTCGTCCCGGCTTCCTGATACCATCTGCTGCATGTTCAGTGCTAGTCTGTAATGCTGTAGCTAGATAAGCTAAACTAAATATATAAATTATCTAAGCTAACTAGAATAAACAAAATATACTTCATATAAAATTGATACGTTAAGTATGATATATATACGAGTATAAAAGTGATTAGTTTAAATGCCTTTTTATCAAGAGACATTACTAAGAGGGGAAGCATTTCATAACAGGTAAAAATAAATGACAATATTGATTGAAAAATTAGAGAGAGAGAGAGAGAGAGAGAAAGAAAAAGAAAGGCAAACAGTGCTAGGTTAGTTATATACCAAAAACGCACGTGACATAAAAACATGAACTTAAAACGTTGTTAAAACGTTTTATTAATAAACGAGCATTATCATACGACATGTAACTGTAACTATCACTAAAAATGAGATCGCAGTCTGCCACACTAGACTAGCCTTTCAAATAAGTACATCGTTTGTACCTCGTGTCGTCATTTAAGTTTGTACAGACTCTGAATAATTCAAGTGTAGCATTTGAACGCACAAGAAAGGCATCCACCAGGCTCCTGATTTTTTTCTAGGTACCAGCAAGTAATTTGCCAGTAACGGCCCTGTGCTCCCGACGTTGCTGGTTTGGCTTACAATTTTTTCTCGAAGTATTTGAGCACAGCCTGGAAGTTGCAGTGCTGAAATTGTTTTTTGGTCATCCTCTCTCTGAAGAAAACATTGACTGTTACATGAGCAATATGCTGAACTATTACGTAAAAATATTTCATCTACTCAACATTGACACCGATCTTTGTGCAAAAAGCTTAGGAATCACTGAACATAGAATTTGGATGTTACGCAAAAATTAGATTACACTGAACATAGAAACTGATCATTACATAATTAATTGAACTTTCGCGTGGCCCGTATTCAAATAAGTGTCTAGTGAGCTTGGATCGCACATCCACTAAAAATTTGAAATAAAATAAACGTGAAAATAATCAAAACTTTATTTTAATAATATTTAGAATTGAAGCATTTGTGAATACTGTCAATTAACAATAAAATTTACGGCTGGGATTACGTAACACGGAATGTATTTCTTACATTCTTATCATACGGGAAAAAAGATATAAACCATTTTATACTTAAAAATCAGCTGTGCAATTTTAACGCCGTTGTTACTTATTTATAGCTATTTCAAGAAGAAAATAGCTAAAAGTCATATATATATATATATATATCAAAACTATCAGGATTTTTTTTTGCAAAATCGACTGATAGCTAAACCGTTTTACCAGCAACTTGCAAAATTGAATGTTAGGTGGACTGTAATCATTCTCCTAGAATAAAAATTAAGGTGATGGGAAAATATCAAGTAGACGGTTTTTCAAAATCAATAAAAGTCTTGTCAGAAATTTAACGTCCATAAAGTTAAGCGTTACATAGGATTATTTCATGATTCCACGTTACATGCACTGAAAAATCTGCTCGCACTGACCCATAAAATGATTTGATAAATTAATTGTTCTGTTTTGGAACAAGATTTTTGTAAACTTCACACACAAAATACGTTTAAGATCATTCACGCAAACTTCGAACTCGGAAACAACGTATTTTTCCGAACGATTGACAGGGAAGCTCTGCTTGCTGGGGTATTCTACAAAACACAACACTCATGAGCCTTTAAATTTAGCTTAGTAACTGGCAGCTTGATAATAGTTACTTTTATCCTCAAACTTATATCTTTTAATCATTGAAGTCCTTCAGTCTTCCAACACTCCACCCAGTACACAAAACAAATGTATTTATGATACACAAACGAAATCTTGGTGAGCTGAATGCTATACATAATGTGTAGTCACATGTCCAGCATCAGTCTGGTTGAACATGAAGAAAAAATCTTCGTATATGCTGGTGTTCTTGTGCACATGAAGCTTCAAAAGATGTCGAATTTTTACGTCTTCCTTTTGTTGGGCAATAGAAATTTGGAGATTCTTTTCACGACCACCTTCTGGGCCTTCTGCAGCTGGATGTTGAGCTGTCGTCTCCAGGCAGCTCAGCGGCTGGGCGGTTTCTGTGGTCAGAGAGAAAGAAACCGAGAAAATCTTTGCTTTAGGGTCCTTTACAGTGGTGTTTGTGACATTTTAAAATTGTATTTTCAAATTTTATTCAAGCCATTTTCTATCACATTTTTTAGAAGTCATAGTAAACATTTAAGTTAATTTGTTGTTTTCGAGGCGATGGTCATGATCTCTTAAAAAATGACTGGTAACAATATTAATATGAAATGCATTTTGTGCATGGAGTAATTTGCAGAGAAGGAATCAAAACTGTCATAATTCGATTAAATTTGGATGAAAAAATTGTATACATTGTGTTTCCGTACACTGAAGTTGAGGAATGCCGAAATATCGACTGTTTTAATTTTAACCTAGGTTAAGCATATTGTCAGCTCACTATCTACTTATATAATCGACTATGTATTTCCTTCTCTCTCTCTCTCACTGTATCTGTGTGTGTCCGTCCTATTACTTCCTACTGAAGAAAAATTATTGAACTGAAATCAGAACGGGTATGCATGTATTACAAGCATTGTATTGTGGATACCAAAGGCACCAGATCACTTTAAAACACACCATTTGTTCCGTTATTAACTTTCTTCTCTTACACGGCCATGTTATCGTTAGCTAAGATACAAAATGTAAGTTCTGTATATATTCAAGAAAAATACTTTGATTCTGATGGTACCATGGGTAAAACTGAAAAATGCATTTTAATTGATAGATTCTTAATTTTATCACTTTTAAACCAAGAAATTTCAACGGATACTATCTGGGCCATGTTATCATTAGATATGATACAGAATGGTAGTTCCGTTCTGTATACACTAGTGTACCCGTGCCATCAAAAATGATGGCAAATCTAGTGTATAATAAACACTTAGAATACAGTATTTTGTAAGAAATTAACTTTTAGTAAGGTGCAGTTGCACCTTCGTTTGCTTAAAGCCATGCTTCAGTAGGCAGCGCATAGAGTTCGAGAGAGAGATACGCTGACGCTTGGGAGAGAGAGGCAGCTCGGTTACGGAGCTCTGACGGAAGTCCAAAAACGGTCCATTACGCAAGGGTGACGAAGGCTACATCTACGCATGTTTGCGTGACGTAGAGACTGATATCCGGTGGCCACTGAGGTTCCTTTTTCTTCCTAAAGTCTGATTTCATCTATCCCTGGGTTTGTGTGAATGCGTCTTTATAAGTAATTTCCTTAAATTATTATTTATCTAACTGGGTTAAATACTCCTGTTGGCTCACCATAGAACGTTCGGGACATCCTCCATTGAGGGTGCTTAATTAATTAGTTTGTATCGGGGTCTAGAATAGTTATAATGGAGGATTAGGTTTCCTTTATTTCTGATTTTTCCTGAACAGACGAACATTTACCTTTCCTTTCTGTCCTTTTGGTGAGCCTAACCCCTACTTTACCCTCCTCTTCGGTTGGGTTCCTAAATCCTTGATTAACCTCTAAAATTGGCATCATTTGCGCCCCCTTGGCTTTTTCAATTAAGCTTAGGTGAGCTGCGTGTAGTCAAATTTCTCTAGTTTTGTTAAAATTGAATTGAGATGCGAATTGCCTTGACTGTAAACGGTGTAATTTATATACGATGCCAGTTTTTTATTTGGTATCCATTTCCAGTATCGTTTGTGCCCTGATCCTAACACTACCGGCCGGATTTTTGTTGCCTTGCAGTGTTCAAACAAACTTCTCCTCACTGCGGCCAATTCTCCACCAGCTTCTCATTGTCTTTCAGCAGGAGCAGAGTTGCCCGCACCCGTTTTAGTAGTGCTGCACCGAAGCGGTCCAGTAGATGCTCCGAAGTCGTGGTCGACTGTATTTCTAAGACCCGACGAGCTGGGGTTTGCTGGCGCTCACAGCATCAAATCACAATTTCGTACTACCTACGAATAAAGTAAAACTTTTTCATTCACAGAATAAAGTAAAACTTTACTTTGATCTCATGATTAATTAATTTAAAGCTCAAAATTTGCTGCTGTGGGTAGAAAAGTAAATTGAATGAAGATCTTATAACCTTTCTTTATTTTACCTTATTAAAACTTATTGTATAGGGATTGCCACGCTTAAATTCCTTATATTTTTTGAGCCGCAATAGAAGTAGTTATAGCCATTCGTCTCATATCCTAGATACAGAAATTCAGCATTACTGAAAGCAACTGAGAGCTTGTGTACGTATATTGTAATATGCAATACCCCGCGGAACTCGGTTTCCACGATACGGATTCGAGTATATGTGGCTCTGGATCTCTCTATTTTTTTAAAGTGACTTATTACAGCGCACTTGTACAGCGAAAATGATTGTATTAATTTACCAGTGAACTGAAACCAAGACCGCCAGTGCTAACTTCTTCCTATCTATTCTTAAGAGCGGGACAGGAAACATAAATGAATAAATAAATATATAAATAAATATATAAACATACGACGGTCATTTTTAGTATTAGATTAGATTAATAAAAAATATTCATTCAAAATATAATAATTCGTCGTAAATCTTTACTACATTCATTTTTAAAATAATTTCAGTTTTTTAATAAAAATCTACATCGTGGAATTTCCACGGGAACTGTCTAGTTTTCATATAATTCTGTATATGTATCAGTATTTCAAAATGTAAAAGTACTACATATGTCAGACTCTGTCTGCATATGCAGCGTCTCTGGCATTAGCAACACTGATTCTTTATCGTTATTCAAAGAAAAAAGATTGTTCGTAATGTAAACTCAATGGCCTTTTTCTCACTTAAATAAAAACATTAAAGTTTCTTTCGAGCATGAAATTTTGGATCAAAATTAAAAGTATAGTAACAAAGTTACATGTCTTATGAATAGTTTTAAGGGCCGCTAAAAAGCTAATAAAAACACATTCGGTTAATCTTTCTCGATTTTTTAAATTTCTTTATATTTAGCGTGCCATATCGTGTCACAGAAGGAGAAGTCACATTACTAGTTTTTAAAAACAATTGAGGTGAAGTATTCATTACGAACTTCAGTATATAGAATTCACAGTCAAATTGTTTAATAAACACTGATTTTGGTGTCACTCGTACTTTGAAACAGCTTCAGTACTGAAACATGTTTAATTTTTTTTACAAATAGTTTAGAAACCTATTCTAGTGGCATCTCCCCGAATTGTCAAAACTCCTCTCATAATAAAACTTTCATATCATTTCATCACTTACACCCTCATTTTATTGTGTAACAAGACTCTATTCGTACTAGAAAATCTGAATGACCGATGTGCTTAAATTGAATCTAAAATACGATCAATTGATTCTATAAAATTAAATATAAAATAGCACGGAATAAAAATGAACGCTCCGTGAAAATTTTCAGGGCTTCAGAAATTTTAACCTTTATCATATAGATTAAAGCACTATTCATGTTTTGCTTGTTGCCCTTGCGGTTTCGACCAGCAACAGGCGTTGAAACCGTGACTCTTTTCAATAAGTTCTTGGCAGATTGGACTGCAATTTTAGAAGGATTAACTGTTTTTCTCACCATATCTGTACGCTTCAATTTGATCAACATTTTCAAACGGTCGCGTTTTTGCTATTTTGATTTGGTATGTCTCTTGGCGTACGATTTTTCAGACCCTCTCCACCTTTCCCTCGGATACTTCCACTAGCTTTTTTGACGATTTTTGTCGACGTCGGGGATAGTTTTTCACATTGCGTAAGAAAAGCAGCAGGGGTCGAGTTGTTCTGACCATGTTATGTTTTAAAAAAATGATAAAAATTATTAGGTTTTATGAGGATTAACAATTAAAAATGAATCTAGCATATTTGTTTACTGCTCCATGAATAATTTACTCGATGAGATTTTATTATCGGGAGAATCGTGATCTAAAATTTGAAATATTAGTTCGTTTTGCCTTCCACAATCTTTAAATACGGAAAAATTTGACGTTTTCTGCGAATGATCTAGTTCTAGTCGGATCAGCTGATTAATGAAACCTCGAATTCATAGCAAAAGAAATGACTTTTACGCAAATCCCCGCTGTATTCATTACCTAAATTGACCTCAAATGTGTGATAGAATTTTACTCCCTCGTACATGAAGCTACACTAGATCAGGTAATGGGTTTATAGCTCTCTAGCACATTGATTTTTATATAAGATTCCATGGTAATAACCGCCAAACACGTCTGTAGCAACGACATACTGTTCATTGCTATACTTCTTCAGTTGGCAAGTGATTCATTACTGATTTTAATGTTTGAGACCCGGTATAAGCTTTCTTTAGCTGTTACTAGAAAAAGCTTAAGCTATATTTTTATATTATGATGCATAATGTCCTTCAAAAACGAGACAAATTTTTCTACATTCCATCTGTTTCATATTTTTTATTCTTGTTCATTTCGGGTGATAAGTATGTCGATGTCAAACAATCCCCGATATTTTAATGTGGTATTAAAATGGAAGACTGTAATGTGTAATGGTAATGAACATCAACATATTGAAGCGGTATGGAACCATGAATTTGTGACTCTATGTATCAATGAGTCATCAATGAACCAATATTCTATTTCCTTTATGGAGGATTAAGGTTGATTGAGAAAGACGATTTCCAGCTGAATGATTCTGGCTGCTCAGATCTCATTTTAACTCCTCATGCCTCGTCGAAGAAATATATGTATATGCCATTTGATACTCGTATTTCAGGGTTCCAATTAAATTTATTTCCGTTTAAATAATATGATTTTCCACTTGGGTGATCTTCGTTCAATTAAATCACTATCAGTAGACCCAATAACGTAATAGATATTACGATTTTATTGAAAAAAGACTGATTTAAGTTGGAGATCAAACAGGAACAATTAGTGCTACAGATATAATACGTTTAATTCAACAGAATGAATGGCTGCTTGGAAGTAATTAATTTTCACAGACTATTAATACCTTATAAACATTAAAGCTATTTTTAGGTTGGGTTAAGATTACATTTTCGTTCAACGTGAAGTATAGATAATACATTATCAATTCTAGCCATGATTGTTTTAAGTTACATACAATCCCTTGTATGTAATAAACTTATGGAATTCATTTCTAGTAGGCGGTGATCATAAATGAGAACGGTCGTTACTGCTGCTACGTATAGATGTTGTAAATGAGATACTGTGAGTTAGGAGAGTAGGACGAATAATTGTTTTGTAAGCTTTAACATTGTTCCTCTTAAAACTCAGTCTTCTGAGCAGCTCGGCAGAAACTTTTAAGGAAAGCCTTAACTCTTGCAAAAAAGTTTTGAAAATCCTTCTACAAAGTTCCAGGCTTTTTAATTTGCTCCTCAACGTTTGTGTTTCCTTGGATATTAGTTTCAATTTTCTGCTATGAGATTATGCTTGTATTAATGAGAGTACTCCGGCTGCTTTTTAATGCTGCTGACGGTACTAACTAAAGCACTATAACCACACAAATTAAAGCTCCGTAACTGCACATTTTTCATGTCATGTGTGTTACCACCGACGTTTCGTTTTTCAAGAAACTTAAAAAAGCTCATCTATAAAATTCTACATGTAAGCGCTTGAAATAATTCAGTAGAATCATACATTTAAATTTCAGGGGATAAAGTTTAAAAGAAACAGCTCGATGAGATTCAGATTTCAGAGATGTAAAGTAAACGTTTTACTACCGCAATGTTTTAAGTAGAAAACTGATGTTCGCTCAAATGTTGTTCGTGGATAATATCCCAAGATGTGAAGATACTCTTGGCCGGAGAATTTTGTGTTTTTTCTTTTCACAAATTTGCTATAATTGGCAACACTCCTGGTCTAGAAAAATTTCGAAAACGTGAAGCAGGTTTGAAATTTATTTCATTTTAATTAATAAAAGAGGCTTCTTAGAATACAAGTCAGTTAATTGCGTCTAAAAAAGGAGTTTTTTACCAATTGAATGGATGTCATACTTTCAATAGACATTTTAATTCATATAAGAACCGAGACTTTTAACTCAGTCTCCGTAGTTTGAATTGCAAAGCTTGTGTAAAATTAGCATCCACCACGAACGAAGAAATAATAAACTGCCTGTTTACAACACATTGTATACAAGCATTTAAAATGATTGGAAAGTTCAATAAAGTTTTTTCGAAATTTCTGCTCTTGTAAAATCTGAATGAATGCGACAAAAATTATTTCTGTGACAGTGACAAAGACATGTCCAGTGACAAAATTATTGTGACATTAACAATGGCATGGATTTTTTGCCTTTATACGTTAGAAGTACTTATAAGTTATCTCTTTATTTTAGTCTATTGATATAGTTACTAGAGTGAATTTTGTGTTTCAATCAAGCTACTGTGGCAGATCCATGCATGTTGACCGGAACTATACTGCAATTTTGAAAATACTCAGAAATTTTTTTCTCATGGTATTTGATAGAAACAGATGCAAGTATAATGCATAACTTATTTCTATCAGCCTTTGACTGAACTTTTTAAAAATTTTTACTCTGAATTTCAAACTATAGGTGATTTAACTTAGTAAAGATGCATATGTTACAAAACTCTCAGGATAATGATGTGGTAACCTTGTTTGGTATGTAAACGCTTAACATGTAAAAAAATAAGGTTTCAATAAAATGCCATACATGAATACTCTCTATTTAACCCACTAGTCAAATTCGAAATTGAAAGTGTCAGTGATATTTTATTGAAACTGAGAATGTTTGATTTTGAATGAACAAAAAAATACTGGAGATTCACGCATAAATATGTACGCACATGGATAAGTGTTATGTAAATTTAATTTATACGAAACTACTTAAATCCAGGATGTATTCTCTCGAGAATTTTGCCGTTTATGTATTAACATGTACGAGTATTTCATCCCTTAATCTTGGAGTTCGAATGCAATTTGCTAGTTTTCAAGTCTTGGATTAGAAGAAATAAGTTATGTGCATATTCTTCTATCAAATAATAGGGCAAAAATTTAATGTTAATATCACAGACATAACACAATTTCTGTCAACGTGTATGCGTTTGCCATTGTTTCTATAATGACCCATGTAATTCATGCCGGTCACTAAACAAATAGCTAAACTACAAAGTAACTAAAACAACCCTACGTGATCAACAGATAGTTCTCCGTCTGAAAAATTTGTTAACAGAAATATTTTGTAATAAAGGCCTGAAAAAGACATTCTGCACTAATTACTAAGTGGTGTAAGCAGTTACATAGCATATTTTTAGGACCATCATTTGTTATAACGCCGAAACGAACAAATGACTATCTAGCAACACTAGACTTGAAAGTAAGCGGCTTTATCACTTGAGAATAGAATAAGGCAATAGAAACGATCCGTTTGGCCCATTGTTGGGTTGCCACCCAAGTCTCATGCCGAAACTACCCAAGTCTCATGCCGTAACTACCCAAGTCGCATGCCGTAACTACCTAAGTCCTATGCCGTAACTACCCAAGTCGCATGCCGTAACTACCCAAGTCCTATGCCGTAACTACCCAAGTCGCATGCCGTAACTACCCAAGTGCCATGCCGTAACTACCCAAGTCCCATGCCGTAACTACCCAAGTTCCATGCCGCTGCTCTCCAAGTCCCATGCCGTGCCGAGTTTTTCTTTACACTGAGCTCACTGGTTCACGAGACACAGAGGTAGCTTTCACGCCAAAAATATATTTGCATTCGGTAATCGTGAAAAAAGTACCTTCAATTTACCGACTTGGTTTTCATTTTGATAATGAGGATGAATAGTTGTATAAGATAAATATACAATGATTAATCCTACTCATACCACTGTGCTAATAAAATGCCAAATAATTGTGGTAATGATAATCATTTAACAAATGGTGATATTAATAATCAAAAATGTTTAAGCTTTAAAATAAGCGTGTGTGGTACGAAAGTCAGCTTATACATATAATAATCTATGCCCATTATAAAAATGGGAGTTAGGGTTAACTGAAATTAATTAAAACTTGAAGAGAAAGTATCACTTAATGCATTAAAAGAACTATTGTTCTTTGCTTGTTAAAGTTATTAATTTAAAAAATTAGTGTGTTTATAGGAATGTGAGGAACGGAGCTTTTTGAATCGAAATACTGTATAAGTTGTTTTGCAAATTATCGCTTATTATGTTGCTAATAATCAAAATAATAACATAAATAATGATGATGAGGACATTTATTCTTTTTAATATAAGTCGTCATGCATTTATTTCGCATGGGACTTCGGTATTGAACCAAGAACGGCCAAACGGCTCGTTCCTATTGCCTTATTTCATTGTATTTATCTATATATCTATATAAATACATGATGACTTATATCAATAAGAATAGATGTCATCATCATTATAATTCTTGTTATTATTTTTATTATTGGTTACATAATAAGCGATGATTTGCAAAACAGCTTATACAGTATTTCGATTCAAAAAGCTCCGTTCCTCACATTCCTAATAACACACTCTAGTTTTTTTTTTTAAATCAGGAACTTCAACATATATGTATATATACATAAATGAATAAATAGATAAATAATTGAGGATATATATTATATGTTATACTTGAGATTATATTATTATACTTGAGAGATTGCTTTGAGCAAAAAGCTTAGAATTAGACTTATAAACACAAAGTTGTGTTCCCTTTAAAGCTGGGAGAAGAGGTGCTCACAAGTTAACTTAACAAATTGTCATCCCTATTCATAGAGGAATATTATAATACAAAAATGTTATAAAAATATTTTCTATAGATTTTTAGAACAAGAGATAAATTAGAGCATTATAATTTTCATTATTGTAAGGGTTGCATGAGACTTTGTATTCTTGTCGTCGTATCATCTAACACCTGCTGGTCAACAAATGATTGTAAGGTGTTCATCGTAGTTGGAAAAGTGGTCAAGGTAAGTCTCGGCATTTTGCACCATTGGAAAACTAGCCCACATGTTCTCTCTTTTCAGTAATTGGCAATAAACGAGTTCAATCGCAGCGCGCTTCATCAACAAAGCTCCTGAGTGAACCAAGTTAATTAGTTCTTTTGGAGAGGATTTCTTTTAAATCCTCAAGAACACAACCGAGCCAATAAAAATGCGCCATGAATGCAACGCAGCTCAAGCCCTGAATGAGTTTCAGTTTGTGCTGGGTATTTAAAGTGTTTGAATGCTGGGACATGGTAAACGTTGCGACTGTCAAAAAAGCTTTTATCCAGAGTTGTAGTTGCTGGGAAGGAAAAATGCTTGTGATGAGTTATTTTATTTGAGCTTTGCTGGTTTGCCACGTGGCGTTACTAACGTAACACCTTTTGGATGCCCATTATGGGTACAAAATTTGAGTTGCTAGATCAATGCTGCAATTTGTTACATGGATGTTAGTAACTGTAATTAGTTATTCTTTTCTAAAGACTACCCTGTAAATAGGTAACATTTTCTTAAGACTACGAATTACGCTGTATATATTTGGGTAACATGTTTTTAAGACTACATGGAAAATTTATTTTACGACTAGACTGTAACAAGGTAATATTTGGTCAGCTATTACCAACTTACCGAGAATACCAATTACAATACATTCAAGGTTTTAGGTTTACGTGGCAATTTATAATACATGTATTATGATCATGAAGATATTAATTATTTATCCCCTATCAATTAACAATTCTCTTCGTAGCACCTATGAACTTGTATGTACGTACATGATATTGTCAAAGCGTCACAGATTAGTTATTTGACCCGCTACATTCACATGATGAAGCCTGCAAGGCTAAAGGTGACAATACATACGCTTGACAAATGAACCTTTGGTGACACATGGACATACGGGAACACTTATTGCCATATAACACCTACGACAAGACGCCTAGTCAATGCGCATGAGGTATTACCCAAACAACACATACTCGTTCTCGTAGCAACGGTAATTTTCCTTATAATGCTTAAAGTAGTACAGTAAATTAGTAGGCAAATTTTGCATAAACGAAGTGTTGTTATTCCATGGTGATGTTCTTACGAATCAAGAACACCTGCTACGTTTCTTACGTCTCTAATTACGTATAATTAGTTATTTCTACTGTTTTAAATAGTGTGTGGTTAAATGCTGGATGAATGCTGTATTCGACTGAATTTCTGCTATTTCTACATCGACTGCTAAGCGTTGTTCATTCAAAAGAAACAGTTTTACTGCAAATTTTGGAACAAATTTTCATATGAGTCAAAGAATACCGTCGTTTGGGCGTACAATGGATGAAGTTTAAAGAAATCATACATAATAACGACCTGCAATAAATCACTTTCGCACCTGGTGGTCATTCACAAATAATAATATCGACACACTGATCAATATATCACGGTGATCACAATCGATCAGCTGTCACACTCATCATAGGAAGTGAACAGATCTCGACTCGCTATTGGCTGCGGGAAATCACTCGGTAATTGGTCCAAATGATCCCGCAATCTCCGCCGTAGCAGGGAACCGGCATTCTGTAGGACCAATGCCAATCCTTCGTGCAGGTTCGGTCAATAAATTTCGCAGTCGGAGAGCATTGGATTCCAATAGCAGATCGAGGACCGGCGACACACAACCCGAACGTCTGGAAATATTGCTGCCCAACTCCGGGTTTTTATTTTCAGAACACCGGAATTTCCCGCCGTAGATTTTTGGTGAGTTTTTCTACGGGTGCAGAACTTTTGCGGTTTTTCTTCGAAAATACAAAATTTTTAAATTTCATAATAAGAATACTGTATTGTTCAGCTAACCGTCGAAATTTTTTTAGAACATAGATTTTTTGTAATTTTTCTGCTTATGAAGAAATTTTAAACTTTTCATTGAATGTTAAAGTTTCTCAGAAACTTGCTGAATTCTTCAGCTATCTGTTAATGTACATTCTTTTTTAACTTTTTTGTCACTAATATGAATATTTATACTTTTCATTAGTAAATAATTTGTTTACAAGTTTGTGAAGAAACATAAAATAACGTAAAATGTATTCATTTAAATGTAACATTCTATAGGTAGTAGCATCCTTTACAGGCTAACGAAATTATACCATAAATCAATAAATAGTTATTTCTCATTTCAAATTCTCAGTGTCAAATCAGGTCAGCAATTACGCACAAACAGAAAAATTTAATCTTGTCTAACAATAATTACATTTTTTGTGACATCAATTGTGTAAAGTAAAAACCGTGGCATCATCTCCTAGTTTTCAGCTGCAGTTACGATCTAGTGATTTAATTCTCATTTTAAGTCCTCTGGACATTTAATCTGGGATACTTTTATTAAGTGCTTTTTTTACACTTGTTTACTCCTGTTCGTATCGTACACAAACTAACGAGCTTCAAAAGGAAGAAACTTTTACCAATCGAGAAGCTCCAAGGGGATTTTCAGAGATGGCGTCATCTCTATGACTGAAAAGTCAATTTGTGTCCGACAACACAAGACTAGAAGGGCAAAATAACTGATAATAAGGGAATAATAATTGTAAGCAAAATTAAAAAATAGATAAACTGGAATCTTTACGTGATAACTTTTTCGTTGCGGAATAATTATCTGAAATGTCAAAAATACTCATCGTTGAACTTTTCGAAGTACATACATTATTTCAAGCAAGACTACAAAAAATCCAAGAATTTACTACAATTTTCTAGCGTATTTAGTGCGATGCTCTTTTTCGTATCATAGAGTGATTGTTTGAAAATAGAAGCTATATTCGCTTTTTCGAAGCTTATAATTTTTTTACAAAAAAAGATTCGGGCTTTTTTAAGCTTCAAAAATAAATAAGAGCGAGAAATTTCGGAAACGGTTGGATGAGAATAATTTCCTTTAGCCCATTGCTCCAACCTAAACCATATTATTCATTGCTCGACTTGCACCATATATATACTAGTTTTATTCAGGAGCATTATAGTTTATTCAATTTGCATTACTCAGCTTTGTGTTCTTTGTGTGTGTGCTCTCAGAGCTGCTGATTATGCATCTCCATTGTGAGTCCCGAGTAGAGAGAATAGAATAGAATGAGGCTATAGGAACGAACCTTCTGGCCCATTCTTGGGTCGGATAATTACTTCGATAATTATTCGCTTGTTTACCCAAGTCCCATGCCGTATTTCTAGCCGCGTCAACCATGTCGGCAGCGGGATTCGAACCCGGGTCTTTCCGCTCGCAAGCAGATTCGCTCACCAGTCGACCAAGCTGGTGGTGGTGTGCTGGTGACACTAGTGTCTGTAACAGCGAGAGTCGTTTTAGAGAAAGTGAAACATGGTGAATGTGTTGCTATTGTGTGAATAGTAAAAATAAGTTATAATTGCCAAAGTGATGAGGGTGTAATGATAAGGGCTGATAATTATGAGAACTGTTATAGTAATAATAAAAATCATCATAATAGTAACAATAATGATAATGGTAATAATATCAATCATTATGAATTAAAAGAATTTAAAACTGAAAATAATGATAATGACCATAACACTATTAATTAAAAAGGAGAACGAAACCATGAAAATAGTAATAAGGATAATAATACCAATAAAACAGCCAATAACCCAACGGTAATAACAATAAATAGATTTTCAGCAGTTGATCATAGTACATCGTTCTCGAAATTGCTATTTCCCTGGGTATTGTCATCCAAGTTTTAATAATATTTTGAATGTCTTCCCATATAAAGCATAGTAAGTTATATTTGTTCATTCCTGAATAGTTGCTGACTCATTCCACATACTTGCACTTGTTGAATATTCGATGAACTACAATAGAGTGGCGAAGCCTGTATTCCATTGTGCATTGTCTCCAATCAAAATCAAGTCCAATGTTCATATTGAAATAGTATCGTTCTTGTGCAGCAAAATACTTTCATATTTTCAGATGAATTCGAGTTTAGCATTTGGTCTTCACAAAAGCGATCAAAGGTGACAGATTCCAAGAGTTCGATTTTGTGTGGAAATCAGAGGCTTGGATGTTTTTTTTTGGGTCGTGTCAAATTGGTTCTCTTGCATTGTTGAGAAGAAAAATAAGCCATATTTGAGAGCCAATGTAACCTTGGAAAAGCGTAAATTTTTTTCAGTATAGCAGTCCGGTAAAATGAAACGTGTAATTGTGAAGAATTTAATATCATTTCCGTGTTCATTCCACCTTTGATTCATCACTGGTAGAGTAAACAAGTTTTTTTTGCTGTTAAGAGCTTCCTGTTGAGTTCATGCTATGTTTCACTGATCAAATACTACCACCAGGTATTGTTGGTGAAAGGCTTCAAAAGTCTTCATAAGAATAGGCTCTAAAATTCCTTAAATATTTATTTGATAAATAAAGTGTATGGAGAAACACTCATATCAACTCAAATATGTTTTCAGATTTTTTTAACTGTCGTGCTATAATGTACACTATGTATTATATACATTATCCTGTACATTGGTTCATAGGTACCTACAGTTAGCGACAAAATTATTCAAACACTTACCAATGTTTAATATTTTTAGTAATTTCCTTCAGTTTAATGCTCGTGTCATTCTAATTTGTATATTTTTTATTAAGTACTAAGGAAAGGAATATGAAACTCAGTCTTCGGAACAACAGATTTAATTTGGCAAATTTAACAAGAACATCATGCAAAAAATGAACTGGCAAAAAGTTTTATAGTTTCAACAAGGGAACATGATAACAATATTAATAGTCAGTAGCGTGGCCTTTCATCTTCATAACTTCTGTCGAACAGTTTTTATATTTTTTAATCATATGCGAACGTGTTTGTCTGAAATACTATCCATTCTTCAATGGCTACATGTTCTAATTCTTGGAAATTTTTCAGAGCTTGACGATGTATTCGAACTCTCAATTCTCGCCTCAGATTTTCGAGTCGATTTTTATTCAGTATATTAACGTAGTTATCAGATTTCATTATCCCTTTGATTGCAGTTAAATCACCAGGCCTACATGAACTGAAACAACCACAAAATACCATGCACCCACCTCTATGTTGAACTACCATTTTGTTCGTGGAGATGAACTTTTTTGACGCCAATTCTTGCTTGCATCATTTCTTCCAAATAACACATTTTTTTCATCGCTTTAGAGTTCTCGTTTTCAAAAGTAACTTTTTTGCCCAAGAATGTTTAACAAAATTTGAACGTGCTGAAAGACGATGTGGCTTGTGAAGAGGCGTGTGTCGTGGTCTTTGTTCATGTAAGCCATTCCTATTTGAACAATGTTGAGTTGTACGAGTACTAACTCTGATACTCTGCTTATCCAAGACTTTGGGGTTGTCTTTCAACAGAACTGTTGCGTTCATATTAACCTCGCAAAATAGTTTGTGTGCAGCTCTGGGTGACAATTTCAACGGTCTTCTACGCCCATGCAAATTTGCTGTCAAACCAAATTCTTGAAACTTCTTGATGACTTCTTGATGACACAGTATACGGTAGATCTAAGGATAGCTAAGCATTTCGAAATAGTTTCCGGAACTATCACCGGACTTGCGACAGTCCATATTCTTTTGTCTTAATTTATATTCAGCTCTTGTGTCTTCGCCATCTTGCTGTCAAAGTGAGGATGACAATGATGATGATGAGTATTGCACGACTTTATGTTCGTTATTAGAACATTCTAAAATATTCTTGTAAATAAATATTCTACAATGATCTAGACAAAACAAAAATGTTCATTCGTTATTACTACGTAAGTCGATACTTCTAAAAAGGAATTTTTTATTGTACAAATTTTTGGTCAATTCATTTTTAGCAAGATGCTTTTGTACAATTCGTTGAATTAAATCTGTCGTTCTGAAAGCATGGTTTTAAATTCATTTTAATCTACTGAATAATATATGAACAGTCTGGGATCACCCAAGCATTAAATTCTAAGAAATGACTAAAAGTAGCGAACGTTGGTGAGTGCACGAATAATTTCCTCGCTTGAAATACTTGCGTTTATATAATAGTTGCGTTCTGTTAACGATAAACTTACATTATTGGTAATGCATTCGTCTTAAAATTTTAAAACTGTGAAAAAAGCCAGTGTTGTGATGTGAAGGCTTTTTTTCCTGTTCTGTAGTTAAAAGGGATATAATTAACTGTTTTCATTTATTGCCACACTTTTACCATTTCTAGGCTAACTTTTCAATACAGAACATCAGTACGCAAATCAACTTTTTGAATCACAGAGGATCAGATCGAAGTAAAGACGGAGAGATAACAGAAAAGTACAAATGAAATACGATTTAAATAGGGTCCTTTGAAAGAATCACAGTTGTAATTGCAAAGAAAATGTGAACAGAAGAAGAAGTGGATGCGTTGTGAACATTATTGGGTTAGATTGGATTTTTCTTGCCATTCCCAGTTTACATTTAACTGTCTCGTAGTGCATTAAAAACACATACGCGACTCGATTCAGAAAGAAATTAAGCATGGAATGGATATTAATAACGCAGTTTCTTTTTATTCTTAACTATTTCTCAGTGAGATTGCATGCACTCACTACTTTCTGGCCAAATAAAAATCGACATGTTGCCAAAACCTTGTAACATTTCACTGCTGAATTATTTGCCTTGAAGTGTGACACTGGAAATGTTGCTTCACATTAACATAATCGTTCTCTCGCTACTGACGCCTGGCTGCTCATGTAGTAATTAGTTAGGTTTTATTTTTTGTGTTTTGTGAGCACTTAGCTCGAGCTGGAGTCAGTGCCTGGTGCTACGATATGAGGAGGATGGTAAACTGCATCATCTCACGGTGTTGCATACAAGGATTTTTGGAACAGAAACCGTGAAATAAAAGATATGAATAGTAACAGAGTTGCAGGAGATTGCAAAGCTCCTTACTTCCCTAAATAGGATCATAAAAATTTCTCGTAAGGATAAGAAGAGACAATAAATTTTAAGGTGTTTTGTATCTGAAAAGCAGAGACCACTATTTCACCTGGAATTATAATTTTTACTTTTTGTGCCATTTTTGAAAACTTATCATTTTTATCTAAAGGTTCCGAGTTAGTCCTTCTATGTTTTTTTTTGTAAATACATTGTACAAGCTTTTTTTTTTCAAAGTTTGTTGCTTTCTGATTTTCGCATAATGTACCTACTACATATCTTAAAATAAACACTCTAGAGCTATGTGAATACTTATTCGAATCTCTGTATCACTGACAAAATTTACATACGTTTGAGCATGCATTAACGCATGCGTTTTTATGAAGAGTAAATATCATTTACCTTTTGGGAGCAAATTCTATGTCCGATGCTTTACTTTATAAATAAATTGCAAGAAGACTTTTGCTTGCGTTTTTCAATATAACTGCTTTTATTGGGCAAGACCAATTCTATTGTGTTCTGAATTTGATGTCTGTGTACACTAAAAACATACGTTGGAAGATAAAATTTTATGTTGGATGACGGTTTCGTCATTCACATCAAATTTGACCGAAAATTTTTGACACCGAAGCCAATCAGATCATTTTTCCGATGACCGAAAGATCGTAAAAGATCAAAGATTGCCTTTTGTTATCTCAATTCAATATTTTATAAAAGTTGAGACCCAGTATGTATTTTGTTTAAATTTATTTTTTCCGACGTGCAGAAAGGATTTTTTCAGAAAAATATGCAGATTCTCTAGACGATGTATACAAGCCCCGATTTGAATAACAAAGGGCTGCTATCTAAAAGAGAAAAAGAATTGCAAAGAAAAAGTTCAGTATAGTTTCCCAGGTTTAGTTATGACATAGATGCCATATTTCAAAAGAACATATGCAGCATCTAGTAATCATGCTTTTGTATCATCGCCTATAGTTACGCGAAAAAGTAACGTCAAGTTTTCCGTACTCTTTTCACTTTGTTTTGATGGTGTTAACGTTTCTTTAAAAAAGAAGAATTTTAAACTTTGGCTTTGATGACGGAGTTTTTCATATGCCAGTACATGTTGTGGATTGGGCTTGTTTTATTACAAAATGAGTGTAATTGAATCCATAAATTTCCAATTTGAATAAAAAAGAAACGGAGTATTTTAATTAACAGTTTTCTAACGAAGCTGTCGTAGCCTTTTTCATCGAGACAGTTCAAATGTAAGGGATTGGAAGAAGAATGAAAAGGGAACCAATTACGAAAGTGAATTTTAATTTCTTATTAAAAGATGGACTTTTCAATAGTAAAATACAAGACTATTGGAATGATAGTAACCGTGATATTAAACGTAATACAAAAATATGCTCGATATGACTGGAAATCCAGATTATCTCAGTTGAGATTAATTTCACGTGTAAGAATAATTTGAGAGGATTAATTAATAATTGGCGGTTAGAGATTAATCCCACATTCAACATCGATAGTAAGCAGATTTTTACTTACTGCATAATTAGAAATTGTAACGTTTTTCTCCCTTTCAAGGGTATACTAATGGGTATTAATTCTAGATTAATAAAAAGGTTTAAAGAAATATTCTTGTATTCAAAAAAGGTTACTAACCCAATTTATTTTTTATTTAAAATGTATAACTAGGGGATTGGGAGATAAACTTGCATTTTCAGTCGCTGAAATTTAAATTTCTTCACATTTCCGTACGATATTTACTTCATTTCAAATAATATGACATTTTTTATGTTTCATAGTTTCCTGTTCATAGTTTCCTGTTCATGTTTTCCTGTTCATAGTTTCCTGTAATATTTTTTGTGTATATTATGACGAGTTTAATTTACGAGCTAATAATTTGGAAATTTTCACTTAGCATTGTATTGTTAGACAACTTGATGAAACTATATGATTTCGCTTTATTTTATAGTAGTCCATGCAATTTAAGCCTGTATTTTTCGTTTATTCGTATTTATGGTTCGTACTTTCTAAAACTTTTACAGTTTTGGTTTGATCATTTTCTTTGCGCTTAGATTTTTCCAAGTAGTGCTTCAATCACACGATACAAAAAACTTCACTTTGTAATACCGCTCATGATCCAGCCAAATCATTGAAAGAGTGTCTTCCAATAAATATATGTAGTATTTCCTGTGGGTACTAGGAACTCCCACTTCTCAATAAATCATTTGGAAAAGAAAACCAAAAGAAAATTTGTTCTAAGTCGCTGCTTTACTGATACCAAATTGATCGCACATCTTTTTGTCGACTAATAACCATGTTTAATTTAGGTAATGTGAAAAAGGTGTGTTTCAGGTAATGCCAAAATGATCCTAGTTCTACTTGATAGGACAACAACATTTGTAACAGAATTCATTAATAAGAAATGATTCGTGTTCGCAGTGTTACCCGTGCTCTTATTTGAGAAACTGCATCCCTTGCAAGGTAGATCCTGTCTGTTTTGAATGTAGACATGAAGATTCTGTCTACCTAGACAATTTATTATTGTCTAACTTAAATATAAACTGGGATATCATGACTACCGGTGCAGAAAGTTAAAGCTCAGCCACCTCATCTCGCCTATTATGAACTTCAACACAATTAGTCCCTTTTACAAAGCTAGAGTTACTCCTCTAACCTCACCAACACTTCGCTTTTGTATGCGTATGTTTCAACTCTGAGTCCGTTTATCATGTTCATGTGCTTAAAATCAGTTCACTAACTCGCTTGTAAAAGAAGCCACACATGTCTTGAAACAGAACAAAGCTCTTTAAAGCGAGGCTTTCCGTGCGCGACGCAGTCTTTGGAAGTTGACTTTATGCCAGGCAAGTCGCACGGCGCAGTAGCCGCCCCTTGAGCAGCCAGTCGTTGTCTCTGGGGCGCCCATTAGGTCGATTGCAGGCAGTCACTCATGCATCGCACAGGCCCTCGGGAGATTCTGCTCCAGAATTATGCTAGACAAAAGAATCCTCTTTGATGGATCTACACAGTTCACCCTTCTTTTGAAGCCTATTCTACATTGGTTGTGATAATAATTTGTTAAAGAAAATCTTATAAAAGAGTCTTCTGAGAATGGACCAACGTCTTAGTCTCCTTCTTTTATCTATTGTATTCTTACAATGTTTTACTATTCGAAATTCCTTTCTTTTATCTGTAAGTTTGACTGTAAAAAAGACGGTCAACATTAGTAGAGCACAGATTTGTTTTGCTGGGTAACATGGGTCTTTATTTTTATGGAATCATAGGTCTTTATGAGCGTAAAATAACAATGATAACATTGAAATTAAACTAATTTAAATAATTTTTTGCTTCCTTTGAAAATTACTTTTAGCTAAATAAAGGGATGAATTCAATGAATCTGCATTTGATAGATTTCAATCGTGCCTGTCGTTTGCTTTTCTTTACTTATTGATCTAAATTTTCCTCTTAGATGTTAAACTAAGAGTAACTAACTAGTCTTTACTCTTTTGGGTCAGAGCTATCAATGCTAGGCCTTCAAAAATAGTCCTCAGTTAATACTGGTAAACTCGGGATACAGATATTCTTGTGAAAGAATTTTTGTTGAAAATGACGGACTTAAATCGTTGAAAATAATAAGAAACAAGTTCATTAGACTTTGTACAAATTAAGTAAGGATAAACTTCAGGTTATAAAAGAAGAACCATTCTGTGCGCAGGAGTTATAAAGTAATAATGAAAAATTAGGGACTATGCAGAATAGAAGCTACACTTACTGCCTGGTCAACGTATACATATTATGTTTCTATTTTATACACACGGAAGGTAAATTCGGATCTCGATTCACTTACATGGAAAGGTTTAAGAAATCATATACAATAAGGAGAGTTCAACGAACCACTTTCAAGTTCGGTATCAAACTACTGAAGCATCCACGTTAAAACTCCCAACTAAATTCGAAGTCCTTACGATCGTCAATTCAGAAGAAAAAAGGCGTGTAAAAAACTTGAGTAGGAGTAGAGGTCAGCGAGGCAATTCTAAAAATGCACTTCAAAGTGAAACCAAGAAGGACGTTCAAATTGAGCAAATATCTCGGGCTTGTGAGGGGTAGAAAACGATCTTATGTGAAGAAAATATCAAAGACGTCCATGGCTCACTCTGCAACGCACATGGCAAGCTGGCGGTCTCGAAGAAAAACACAGAAAACTGACCGAGCTTTTGGGACTGCGTTGAGAAATTGGAGCAGGGAATAGAAGAGACACGCAAGATGAACAAGTCAAATATTCCAGAAGAGGGAGAATGAATTGAAAACACACATGAAAGGCTGAATGGGTGGACAACAGTTAAGTGAGAAGTGCGATGCGAGCAAGAGATATGAGCGAGCGAACGGGTTGTCAAAAATATAGAATACGAGTACAACTGCTTCTATTTGTTATAGGAAATGATGTTATCGACAGGGATTCACATATATGAAAGTCTACGGATTTAACTACCAGTATTCAAGGGAAATTCCCATTGAAATAACACAGTAGAAATTACGCACAAAAAATATATAAATTTATTTATTGAGGAAGACACCTGGCGTTTTATTATATAGTGTTGACTAGTAGAACCATACGTGAAAATTCACGTGTTTTTTATTGAATTATTTCGTTTGATTTGCCAGTGGACGCAGGCTTTATGAAGGAGTTTCCACATTGAAGGATGTGCCTTTGGTATTCACAATACAATGCTTGCAACACAAATGTACCTTACCAAATTTCCTCTTATCTAAATCCTTAAGAGAGTGGCAGAAAAACGAACCAAGCAAGCAAACAACAAACTGTGTATTATTATATAGTGGAATATAACTAAGTAAAGGCGAGAATGCTGCTAGCAAAACCGAGGCCTGACATGTATAGTGTGCGAAAAATACAGAATGGAAATGAAAAGATACAAAATAAAAAGAGTGCAACATGCTCTATTATTACCAGAAAATCTCAGCTAGCTTGTTTGGTGCATATAATGTCACAAAAGCCTTGGAATTTTTTTTTCAAAAGCAGTATAAGCTTGTAAAATGTTTCGAACACATGTACCAAGACGTCTCAGTAAAATACATGTATCGCTACTGCCAATTTTCCCGTTAAATGTTTTCATAAGTTTGCAACATGTTTTTCAAGAAAATATCAATAAAAAAGGAGCGGAACATTATTTCATTATTTTGAATGTAGTGTAGGGAGTAAATACAATTTAAATATTAGAAGACGTGGAATGATAAAGAAGAGAATACAATATTTTAAACTTGTACTTCTCTTGAATTAGTGATATCATGCACACAAATTTGAAATAACGCTGTAACTAATTGAAAAGATTATCACGTTATTCAGGATAATTGGAAATTTCAATGGGTTTAATAATCGTTTTACCATCCTAATAAAAATTAAGAGAGTCTAAAGTACATAGTTAATTTTATGGAATTATGGTAAACAATAAGCTTTCTATACTGCTCAGTGCTTATAGCAATTGTATGCAAGTGAGAGACCCGGAAATGAGAACGTTAGATATAAGCAGAAATAATGACGAACTCCAAAATCAGCTTCCCAAATTCCCAAAAATAGAAACAATGATGCGTAAGTAAGAACAAGTCATTCTTATGGATACCGTATTGCGATTAATTGTACTCGATATCGAAGCGATGGTGTATAAAGTGAATAACTTTATTTTGGTTTATTTCAACATTGGAAGTTTTCATCATTTATTTATAGTTTGAGACTCAAAGTGACGTGTCACGTTTGTTTTGAAATTCTTGAATGACTAATTTAATTAATTTTGACTATTCTTATATGTGTGGGTAGTCTATTCCGAAGCAATGCACCAGAGATTGCTAAAGCTCTTAGTTCAATATTGGATGAGTGGAAGCTCTTTACAACATCACGTCTTCGAACTGACTTTTTACCCCTCCACAGTGCAGGAAAAAATTTTACAACACTTGCTGTATTTTGAGATATAGAAAGGAAAATACGTATGTAATCTTGTGAATGAGTAGCTTTTGTTCTATTAGGGTCCTGAAGCATGACCGTTTTTCGTGAAGTTTTCTTTGCATACTACTTTAACGGGAAAGTTCATAATTTCTGTAACTTTCTTCGAAAACTTTTATGCCTATTTTCTCAGACTGAGTTACTGTAATCAAAGCCCGAGAACACTGGAGATTGGATGGCTAACGGTCATATTTTTTTACAAATAATATTCTTCACACGGTGAAGAAACATTAAAGTTCCGTTAATTTTTTGAATGTTTTCCCTTATGAAATGCATGTAAAAGACATGTTTGGATTAAACGAGACGTCTATATTTTTTACTTTCTGTACTGGCTCGATTACATTATTTTCTAACGTTAGAGGTAAGTTCTGCAACTTTCTGTTTGCACCCTGGGAACCAAAAGTGATGCACTTTATTTTGCTTGCGTTATGTTTAAGGTTATTTTGATTCTACCATGATTTTAAGCTATTTAAAAGGCTTGCAGCATTTGTTTTCCTGGTAGATAATTTTTCCAGAGTCCTTGTCATAGGAATTTGCACACCGTCTAGGCACATAAAAATTTTCGTGCTTGACGGCATGGAAGGGAAATCATTGATGACAATAGAAACCAAAATTGACCGAGAATAGATCCTTGGGGAATGCCAAAATCTCAGAGTATGAATGGTAATATTCTATTTCTATGCGGGGTGCATGAGAGCGGTTTGATAAATAGCTCTGAAACCACTGTGTGCCGATTCTCAAGTTTAAGATTTTCTGCAAAAGCGGCTTGTGATCGACTTCGTCGAAAGCTTTGGAGAGATCAAGCAGTAGCCAAAGAGTAACATTCTTTTTGTCAATGTCTTTGTTTATTTTTTTCAGTAATGTAAAATAGTGCGTCTTCAGTGCAGGTGTGTTTGCTTCAAGCATACTGGCTTTGACGAAAGAAGTTAAATTAATTAAAACTAGCTTCAAATTCATTTGATGCGACATTTTCTAGTGCTTTGGATAAGACCGGTAAGAGTCTGATCGACTTGTGATTTGATGCAGTATTAATAAAGCCAGTTTTATTCATGTTTGAACATGGAATATTTTCATTGATTAGGGAATTTGATCATGGCATTTGACGTTAACTATCAAAGGAATCATTAGTGCTGTAACACTGGAATTGTCTTTGGTGTATTGAAACTTTAAATCGTCATGCCCAACCGCCTTTGTATGTTTCAGCAAGTATGACGTACCACGTATCTCCTTCACATTGACTGAATTTGGTTTCCATTCAACACTGGTATCGTAAAGTGAGACAGGATCTGGGCCAACAGTAACAGATTTAGTTGGAATGAATTCGAATAGTTTATCAAAGACTTTTGCAACAACTGCAGGGAAGAAAGTGTTGAAATTGCTAGCCATTTGCAATGGATTTTCGAATTTGTTTTCGGCTTCAATATTTTTGTATTGTGCCATTGAATGATTTCCCCAGTTCGGTTTGAATTCCTTTTTGTTGTTGATAGATTTCTTTAGAAGTGCTCTCGTTTTGTTTCGTTAACTCTCTTCCGGACCATTTCATGATGTTTACAATGGTCTCGTAGTGAATTGTTGTATTTATTAGGTTATACTAGTGTAGTACGTTCTTTTCACTATGCTCAGCTCTTTTATTTCATTTGTTATCCAATCAGTTTGTTTCCTCATAGTGTATGGTGTGCATTCCTTTCCGGCTGCTCGTGGAAAAGTGAGACTTGAATATCAACATCATCAGTTATTTCCATGCTTTAAAATTCATTGCTCCTGTCTCATAGCATATCTTGAAATAGTTCTGGTGTGTAAAGAGTTTTCATACGGCACGATAATTTTATGATGAGAACAGAGAAACATGAATATGGCACTGGAAACGAAAGAGAAATATTATAAAAAAGGAACGATAATGAAGAAACAGACAAAGTTAAGGACCCAGAAGAATTCTCGCAGAGCACAATGAGAAGTTGTACTCGTGCATTGCTGATGCAGCTATCCTAGCCCGGCAAGAAAAGCTGTTTTTGGGGCCTCTCATATGACCGATGTGACTCAGCGAGATGAAGTTTTTAGGCAGCATAAGAAAACAAGCCGGACTCGAAGGATCAATTTGGGAGATCGCCTTGACGACAATCGATAGGGCATTCTCGAAGAGGGTTTTGATGTTATCTCTGAGGAAAGACACATAAAATAGAGGAAAGGTCGATGCGATACGTTTGTTGTCACTATTTTTCAAAGAACTAATCTCTTTTATAAATTCGTTGGTAGGAGTTTAACTCGAATTATGAATTTTTGTTTATTGGTTGAAAAGAATGATGACAGCGTCTCTCCGATTTGAAGTCAAGTGGTTTTGAATTGAAGAACAATCAAAATTTCAAAGCAGTCTGAAATGAGGGCTGATTGGGGAAAATTTCATGCACGAAATAACTCAGGTATTGGAAATGGAGAGATTAAATACTGAAATGTAATCGTCGTTCCAATACCGGAAGGTTCAGGCAGATAACCGGCTCCGGAAAAATGCAATCACCCTTTTAATTTAAATCCACGGAATGCTGGCGTCCCATCCGAATGTTTCTGCGACAAAGAGGCTGTTTAAAGCAAGGAATTTGTTATAGATGGAAGGAAAGAATTCCAAATCATTGGGGTTGCTCTGTCAGGCTCTGTGGCTAAGATTCAGATTACTTGTTTTTATTTTTTTAGGAAATAGGTGGAATGCCTGAGAAAAGAGGCAAACAAATTAGGGTTGCTAAAAAGTTTCCTGCTTAAAGCTTGTGTACTTGCTTGATATTGTAAATTTTAGAGACATTTTTTATAAAATACACTTACGAATGCCCTTAATTTTGTAATTTTCAATTGCAGACTACTTTTTGATTTCAAGCAGTAAAATAAACTGTTCTCGATTCTGACTCAAGCGTAGGACACGCATAGCGTCATGATAACTGAATTTAGAATCGAAGGAAATTAACCAGATGAAGTTATGATAATACAAGAATAGATACGATTGAACTTGGGTTTTTAGGCTTTTGTGGCGAAACTTCTGACGGACAGTGTGTCTGCTTCAATAAGAGTTACGCGATCTCTTTTAATGGCCCACAACCCGACCATAAAACACGGCATCCAATGGCAGATCAGCTAGAATTTTTTAACGACTTTAACGAAGCTCAAGATAATGTTTTGGGTCTTGAGAGGCTACAAAGTGCAGCAAATACGGCACTTGGAAGCTTCGAGTAATGGAGGAGGTTTCATGTTTAATGGAAGATGTTATAAGAGATCTTCTTTTATATGGTTTATACATGCGTAGAATGGGAGATGTACTCTGAGATATTACGTTAAAGGTTGCATATTGCTATTGATTAACGAGTGGTATCGAAGTATACGTTTACATTGTTGCTAATGGAAGATATATCGAGGGATATTGCTTCAGAGTTTGGCAAGCTACGACCAGAAAGAGATACTGATAAAAATACATGATACTGATAGAGACTGCGTGGTAGGTTTACTTATTACAAATAATTTGAAAATATACTGTGAGATGATTGTAAAAGCTTGACGTCAGTGATATTATTGCATAAAACTGCAACATAGCACAAAAAGTTGTTTTTGATTGCCTGGGCTAGTCATAATCACTCACACTTACAATAAATTAGTCTTCGGTGAACCACGGAGAGTTTCGAATGCATAGTTTTTCTGTTTTTTAACAATTCTGGCAAACAACAAAGGAAGTACTTAATACGCATGTTGTTTAAGTGCTTCAAGGTAATTACTTTTTGAGCTCAAAAACAGTTTCTGGATGGTTTCAAAAGCAGTGATATTCCATCTTACAACATTTAATCAGGGCACTCAAAAAAGTCTTTCTCTATCAGGAAATAGGTGAATTTTTCGGGAAACTATGAAATGAGTTGGGATTAATTGAACGCTTTTAGAATTATATTTCATAGAATATTAACTCTCAAGACTACGCAAAAACATGGTATAAGTCCTCGTTATCCGGTAATTCTTTATCCGATAAATTCGACGTGCTGGAATACATATCGTACTATCACATGTTATGATGGGTTTGGTATACGGTAATTTCGATTTGCTGTAAGGTTTTCAGGAATGCAAATGTACCGTATAACTAGGACTTACTGTAGCAAAATTAAACCTGAAAGTATTTTTTTTAGATAAGGGAAATTAAGTTTAAAAATTCACGTGTTTTTTATTAACACTGAAAATTGAGACTACACTTGAAAGTAATTTTTCTTGAGTGCAGAAAATAAACAATTATAAGTAATGTTTTTGCATACTAAAGGATAAGACAAATCACTGAGGAGGACCACAAAATCTTGTTTCGATAAAATTGTTTATATGGCATCAGAATTTCTTGAAAAAAGTCTAATTAATTTTTACAGGGAATGCACTACCACTTGGTAAAAATGCATACACGGTTAACGTAGCTGACAAGTCATGCTAAAAAGCTTTATGATCATTTTAGCAACACGTATTTCTGAGTAGAAAATTTTTAACTGCATGTGTTCCACTTCTATAGGATTGTGAAATAATGGAGCCAAATTGTGGGTATTCTAAGCTTAACATACGTACTTACACATAATTTTTTGATCCAGCAAAAATATAGAACCGTAGTTTGTTACTTTCAAAGCCCCTTTTTCACAACCGATTGAAAAACATTGACAAAGTTCGAATTTTCTTTTGACTTGTTCTACATAAGAGAAATTCTAAGTTCATGAATTTATATCTTGCTCAGCGATATACATTTTGCAAAACAGCTTCGTGGCAAACCAGTTCGTGATTTCTATCTTCCCTGAATTTTGCGTCTTAGGAAAACATCACCATAAACATGGCACTGGAGCTATGGTATAATAATTTAGCCTAGAGCACCAGCAAGCGAATATATTGGCAGTAATACGCCGCGTGCGCGTCCTATTCGTTGGTTTTACGTACCCAATATTTCACCTTGTATGAGCTTGACGTCTGCAGAAAAAGCAGATTAATGAAGCGTAAAGTTTCGTTGAAGTTCCTCAATTACAGCTAATGTGATGAATTCTCACATTCATGCACTGCGTTGCCACGAATAACTTGTCCAAGCTCTAATACATTTGGTTACTAGGGCTTCGTATTTCACCTAGAAAATCTATGCGCTAATCTATATTGCAGGTAGAGCAGGAGTCAACAAAATACAAGTTCAAGAAATGATTAAATATCTGTATAAATAATATATTCAGGTTCGTATGTATAACTTTCATTGAAATACCTACATATATGTAAATAAATGAATAGGTACATATGTGAAAATCTAAATGGTCTCGTACTATGCACACAAATATGAACTGAATGAATATATTCATAAATTTAAATTATTTGTTATGAAACGATATTCATAATTGAATACAAAAAATTGAAAAAATGACATAAAAATTAATACATGATATTTGTTTCTTTTTATCTTTACTTTGGTAGTCAATTACTAATGCAGAATTAATTGATGAATACGTAATGTTTTTCGATGCATCTATTACATGTAAACATGCACACTGCATGTATTTGTAAAGTCGATACATAGATACTATAATAATTGATGTGCCCAAATGCACGAACGCAAGCATGTTGAAAATATTAAGTAGATTCTTACATGATAAATAAATTAATGGATGTAACTCGAAAATTACATTGAAAATTACACCCTTTTATAACAGTAGTCAAGCTGGCATGTATAGGGTGAGGCAACATAATTTCGTTTTTTAATATTCGTTTTGTTTGAAAAAAGGAAGTCATGTTGCCGCACTCTGTGTGTTGACATTGGCTAGATTCTTATAAGGGTTCAAGACTGCTATGTTACCTCGAGCTTCCCTCACACAAATGCTGTCTAGTATGCATTCAATTTTCACGCTTTTATTTAATCATGAATTAGGTCTCAAGAACAGAAGGCCTATGAAGTCGCGATTGCTGTTTGTAATATACTTTTCCATGAGATTTTGGGGGTCCGATTTTTTGGATGAAATGCTTTAGTATTTTATGTATTGAATTTAAATGTATTCAGTTTCCTTGGATAAGTGTAAAATATAGAAATGTGCTAAAAATACTCATGTGCTGCAGGGTAGTGCTTGAATGAGTGCCCGGCCAATGTATTCATTGGAATGCTTGGGGTGACACAGAGACCAACAATTTCACAATTAAGTCTACGTAAAATAGTCCGAATATTTAAGTATCTCAGCGCTGTAGCTTTAATTCCGTCATTTCCTGGGATACAATTTAGTGGTGAAGTAATGTGGCATTGGTAGATATTGAGCTTACTTTTTATTTTTAGGGACCATATTCACCATACTGTTGCTATGAGTTATCCTTTGTAGCGCAATTAGCTTTTTATTTAAATTTGGATTTTACAGACCTGAATACAGTATAGTACGTATTAAAACGAGCCCAGTTCTCACGGAAGTTCATGTCACATTCTACTGTTTGTATACATTAATTTTGTTGTATACCCTTTAGAATAAGGTAATAATTGTTTTAAAGTTCCAACAAGGAAGAATGTTGTATATAATTTTGATTTTTAAGGAGCCGCTGAAACTACCGGATTTTCCTTTGATATTATAGTAATATTATAGTTGTATTTATTGATCTGTACGTATAGGATTATGTACTAGCATTTTTGTAATCAAATAATAATGAAATTATGTTTTTGTGATAATTTTTGATATGATGTTGACGTTTCACCGACGCTTTTAAAAATATTTAATGAAAATGTTTTGTAGGAGCTATCTTCGGTACATCGAATATGTGCAATGCAGTTTCTAATTTAAATTTGGAAAAGTCTTTACATCAGATGTTTTATTTTTTATTTCATAAAACGTACGTATTAAACCTAGGAGATGAATTTTTGCATATAAATGTTACTATCGTTTCATGAAGGCCCAATAAATCAAATATTTATGAAACTAGCCAGTTCCCGTGGAAATTCCACGATTTATATTTGATTAATTTGAAATTATGATAAAGATAAATGCATTGAAGATGTACGACGAATTATTGTGTTTTAAATGAATACTTTTCATTAATATATACAGGACTTCCATTGTGCATCTTATCTAACGATTCGTGGCCCAAATAGTACCCTGAAAAATTATTTGATTCAAAAGTAAGAAAATATAGGATCTATGAAATAAAGAGATTTTTCAGTTTTACCCGTGGTACCATCAGAATCAGAATATTTTTTTGGAATTTATACAGAACTTTCATTTTGTATCTTACCTAACGATAACATGGCGGCGTAAGAGAAGAAAGTTAATAACGGAACAAATGGCGTGTCTTATAGTGATCCGGTGACTTTGGTATCCACAATACAATGCTTGTAATACATGCATACCCGTTCTGAATTCAGTTCAATAATTTTTCTTCAGTAATAGATAGGAAGTAATTGGATGGTCACACACAGATACAGCAAGATGGAAATACATAGTCGATTATAAAGTATGTCCCACAAAAACCCGAACCCGTATGTCCCGTATCAGTAATACCATCATAAGAATACCATAAGCATTTAATTTCTAGCAAATTTATCATTCAAAATTAATCGATAAAAATGAGCATACAATAAGTTGAATGACGGTATTACTGATACAGGAAAATAAATACTCGGTTTGGGTTTTTGTGGGACATACGGTATATGTAGATTCCCCCACGATACACAGGGTGCAAGAGAGCAGTGCGGCGGGTGGTGACGGGCAGGAGGTGCTGTGAGCAGCAGGTGTGTCCTGCCTGCGCGCCACCACCTCAGGTGGCAGGAAGTGATGAGACGGACACATACAGATACAGAGAGAGAGGGAAATACTTAGTCGATTAGATAGGCAGATGAGTTCACTATTTTTCCCACAACACTAAAATGCACATTTTATTTCATTTTTTTTGTCTACATGCAAGGTGCATAAGCATTAAAAAATAAACTTTAGTAAAATCATACTGGTCGATGAGGGCAACAATGTTCTGCTAATTTCAAGTAAATTTATTTATATTCCATTGTTGAAATTACTTCAAAACATATTTAGCGTAATACATTCTTGTTTTTATGCGGCGCAAAAAAAAACAAGGAACTAGTTTTACTTTCTACGTATGCATATAAAGTGCGCTTCTAGCACAGAAGCTTCTTAACGAGCAACGCCTGACCATTGGTGGACGTTGAAACGTCGAGCCCAAGCACTAAAGTTAAACATTACATTTTCGTTCATTTAATAAGCGAGAAAATTGCAGCCATTCCATGTCAGGGACATCGCGTGAGCAAAAAGCAAAGATGACCTGGAAAAATACCAAATATGATTGAAGGTCTCAATCTGTCGAGGCTTGCGTGTTGTATCTGTCCGCAGGACATGTCATTACATCTACCACACAACTGTGCTTCATTTAGGAACATTTTGCAATTTAGTGCAATTTAAAGTGGATATCAGACAGCAGCCCTGCGGAACTGGTCTGCCCGTCTGATTTACTGTTATTGCTGAATGAAAGCCTCACTCGCATTATTTATGCCTCTAATAAGTTCAAAGTTGGCTTTGGAATAGCGCTCGTTCTTCACTAATACGAGGGCTCTATCTTGACGAACGGTATGTCGCTCTAAAAATTAGAAAATCTCTTGGAAAAGAAGAAAATCGGTGGCGGAAAAGAGCCGGCAATAGCTGATCGTTTCTGAGGCTCGTATTGAACGAGTTGTGTTCTGACTTATGAAGCAACGTCAAAAAAGATTTTCAGGTACTGCAAATATTTTAGCAAGTTGTTTTCTCCACCGTGAAATAATAAAAATATTTAACAGCGTATATGAGGAAAAACAGTCCCAACATGAAAAATGGGTGTGAGAAAATGAAGAAGTAGAAGAGGAAGAATTGCTGATTTTAATATAGTCGAAACAAACAATATTTGTGTTCTGTTAAGAAACAGAGAAGGGTTGATACATATTAGTATTTTAGAAGAAAAGACAATGATTTATTTCATGCTGTGACGGTAAAAAGCTTCATAGTAAAAATGTATGATATGGTATTTAATAGAAACTGAAATATTTTAATTACCTCAATTATAAGCTTAATTCAAAGATTAAAAATAACATTGATTTTAAAAAGTATATAAGGATTATTATGAAGGGATTTAATTTCATCGCTTTAATGTTATTTTGTACAAATATCGTGCATTTGAAATCAAATAATATTTAAAATAGAACGTAAACTATAGATTTTATTCATTTCGGCTGTAGACGAGAAGAATTATGTTCAGCTGACGATGTGATTCACCAATATAGGAAATTTGCTTAACTATGCCTTCAGAAATTTAACAAAATTTAATTATGGGAATGCATGAGCTTTACAAAAATTCTTTCGTGAACAATTTTATAATATACATTTTTTGTACATCATAATCGAACGTCCGAATTTTTATCGAGTTCTTTCAAAGTTGCAAAACGAACGTTTTCTTGAAGTGAAAGTTATTCAACATTCAAGTTTGATAACTCCATCCATCACCAGTACTTGTACATAGGATGTCCACACAATAGGCCTCATTACCCCGTCCATCGCAAATAAGATTAGTAAAAGGATTGCGCTGCCAAATAGATGATTGTCTCGCGATGTCGGTCCGTGAAGATGTGATTGCATGATCACAACTGCCTGCAATCACGAGACTCTGCCCCAGACCTCCGTGTTTGAGGGGCGAGTAAAGAATTTAATATCAGGAATAAATGCTTAAATTGCTCAAATGACTGTAATTATACAGAACAGTTGAAATTACCCAGAGCTCGAACGAGTCTAATTGAAGCAAGCGGTCTGGAGACTACGCCTGTCTTGTGATCTAAATAGCGGTACGGGCAAACTCGGTGGAAGATGTCATGTTTGTGTGTTTGCGAGCGTCTGTTTTACTCTAATGGACCAAAAATCGTACCATGTGCTAGAATAAGCAGTGAATGTCGGTTAAAGGTCGAAATATTGCCATGATATTCAGTAAATTTATCTGAAAGGAACTTTTAGTTTGCTATGAAAGAAGCTAAACTCCGACTGTGACTCACTATTTGCTCGTATATATGGAAGCTCAAACTGTTACTGGTTGTAATTGAAAAATTGATTAAAATGAAAAACCAACACATAAAGTCTCTTTTTTTGAAATGGGATAAGTTTTTGCCAGCAATCAATGTTAGTTCTTAGTTTAGTTTTTACAGATGAGTAGCTTGCATGAGGATCGTTTCCACTACAATTATTCAAATAAAAATGCACAGTTAATGAATTACTTATATAAATATACAAATATTACGTATTAAATATACAAGTCATACAAATAAAAAGACAACACTCCTGTTGTCTTTTTATAACGATTACAAATGTTCAACTACTTGTAAATAGCGCTGAGTTATTCATGAACACCTGGATATAAGTATATTTATTTAATGAGATGAAAATAATTCTTCGTGTAGGAGAAGAAAATTATGATGATTTTATACAATAGAGTAGAAGGATGTTGTCGAGACTTGATGTTCAATGTTCATGAACTGAGTTTATGATTGTCATGCTGCGCATGGTGAATGTAGTACTATCATGCTGCACATGATGAGTGTAGGACTGTCATGCTGCACATGGTGAGTGTAGTACTGTCATGCTGCACATGGTGAGTGTAGGACTGTCATGCTGCACATGGTGAGTGTAGGACTGTCATGCTGCACATGGTGAGTGTAGGACTGTCATGCTGCACATGGTGAGTGTAGGACTGTCATGCTGCACATGGTGAGTGTAGGACTGCCATGCTGCACATGGTGAGTGTAGGACTGCCATGCTGCACATGGTGAGTGTAGGACTGTCATGCTGCACATGGTATCTGACTAATATCTTGCAGAATATTACACGTGTCATTCACCACTCCCGGACAAGAATACTTGCCATTGCGATTTTTCGCTGCAGATTTGAGCCCCGGCCACAAGATGGAGCAAGGACCTTGAATGTATTCTTGCATTTTCTTTATCACAAAAACGTCCCAACAAATTTGTGTCTCGTCTTGCTCATGAGATGACAGGGGAAAACTGCTACCTAGATCTTGCAGATCAGCTTTCCAGGATCAACGCTTTAGGTTACAGGTTCCGTATTCCTATGCCATCCAACCTCCTTCAGTGCGTGCGGGGGCTAATAGTCTTATTACGATAACACGAGTGTCGTTTTTTAGGGAAATTATAGTTCTCTAGGAGCACACTTGGTCTTAGGTGCATCCTTTGTCTTTTCTCACTTTTTATCCCCCCCATATGAGCTACATGACATACATATGTGCCTCAAGTTCCAAAAATATGGACCATATGAAGGACACAGGCAAAACCAGGACTAAAAACAATAAGCGAAGAGGAACTAGAGAGCAGTTTGCCACGCGTGGATCTACGTAAAGCACGGCCACAGAGGAGCAGTTTCTGTACGAAGCATTTGTGCAATTCGCAAAGTTGCGCGAGTTCTGGTCATTGAGCTCCAAACTGCCTGCATTTCCACGCCATCCAAAACAAAGCAAAAATGACATCAGCAGAAAGTGCTTCAAGTGACGAAATTGGTGAGGATTTTTTTTCCACCGGTGCTTTACAACTTTGACAGAAAATTTTGGTATTTTGTGACTGAATTTAATTCTTTTTAGTGTGGGTGAATGAATGTTCCGGCGGGATCATCTGTAGGAAATGTAGCTAATAATAATAATAATAATAATAATAATAATAATAATAATAATAATAATAATGATAATAATAATAATAATAATAATAATAATAATAATAATAATAATAATAATAATAATAATAATAATAATAATAATAATAATAATAATAATAATAATAATAATAATAATAATAATAATAATAATAATAATAATAATAATAATAATAATAATAATAATAATAATAATAATATGAAATGATATGATGATACGCTGTATCATCAAAATAAGCTATAATCCGACTATCTAATCTAATACTAAGAATGACCGTCGTGTGTTTATATATTTATTCATTTTTATATTTATATATTTATTTATATGTTTCGTGTTACTTTAAAAAAATGAGAGAGATCCAGAGCCTTATATACTCGAGTCTGTATCGTGGATACCGAGTTCGGCGTGGTATTGCCCTATGATTCGGGTACGATGTACCTGAATATGACACGAATTGCAGAGTCAATTACAGCAGTAGAAAACTAAGTGTCTTAGTTTTCACTAGGAATGCTGTCATTAAAGAAATACTCAATTGAAACGTTTGTTCTTTGTAAATATATATAAAACTAAATATATTGCATTGCGGTCTTATATGTAATTTTATTTAATATCTTTCCAACAGTATTTGCCATAATTTTTGATGGGACGGGTATTTTCACAAAATCTCTGCTGTCATTTTTGACGGCTGGGTACACTAGTAGTAGTATACTAATACCCAACTTGTTGCTTGCTTGCTTGGTCTCACTGTCACGCTTTTAAGGATTTAGATGGGAGGAAATTCGTCTATGAATAACAAAATGAAATACTATGCAATTTCATCCTTAAATTACGATCGCAAAAATAGTTTCAGGAATTCGAAAGTCAAAATACTGTATTGGAGCTTTTGATCCTGTCGTACATAAGCTATTTCACATATTTTTTCAGCTGAATTTATTTATAGCTCTTGAAACTTCGTGCGGAGTAAAGGCCAAATATTCGGAGTACAGCCCCCTGGTTTAATAATACACAGTTTGTAGCTTGCTTGCTTGGTCCGCCTCTCTCTCACACTTTTAAGGATTTAGATAGGAGTAAATTCGGTAGGGTATACATGTATTGTAAGCATTGTATTGTGGATACCAAAGACACAGTCTTCAGTGTGGAAACTCCTTCACAAAGCGCGCGTCCACTGGCAAATAAAATGAAATAATTCAATAAAAAATACGTGAATTTTTACGTGTGGGACTACTAGTATGAACTAAATGACAGCCATTTTCAGAGTAATGAAGCATTAATGTAATACATGGAATAAGAGAAGACATCATAAGTTTACAAATGATTATTATTTAAATCCCTAATTAGGAATGAAACTCATATTCTGATACTATATCACATCATCATTGCCAAGAAACCTCTTATTCATTATTTTTATCTTTTTTATCCATCCATATTATACACTCAAACTCTTCATAATGCATAACCCTAGCTTCACATATTTTCCCAGCCAGTACTGTAGGCACAACAGCTATCCGTGTTATACATGTACATTGGGGGAAATATTTTCTGAGTACTAGGCAGGCCACATCACCTTTTTCGTGCTGTTTCACTTGCTGTTTCACTGAGGCTTCGTCGGAAGAGGATCTCTGTACGCAAGTTTGAAACGCACCATAAATTGTAGGCATACGTAAGCCAGACAGCCTGAACGATTTACATATGAGTCCTTGGTGGTGTTCAGCAGCTATACTCGCTGGTTATAACATCAGGCTTTGCAGCATCTGTAAACAACCGCCAGGAGCGAGAGGGAGGGGCACTTTTGTCGTGATTTGCGATATTCGCAGCAGCGTCCGCACAGCTTGAAGAAATTTGGCGGATCTATCGTAGCAAAGATACGGAGGCTACTCACATGAGGGTAATGGACTGGAGATGAGGGTGGTGTGTTTCAGAGTTTGAAGTTTAGAGTGTTTGTGTGAATTGAGGTAAACTTTGTAGATGTGTTTGAGCTGGGGACTGACTTAGAGTGAACAGTAGTTAATATTTTCATAGACAAAATGTGGCTCTGTGAGTGATTAAATGAAATGTTAATTTTGAACATCAGAAATGGAAAATGAGTAACAAGTTCAAACCAGCCAAAGCAGCTTGAGAATGTTATTTTTGGAAGCTCAGGCTTTCAAATTTGGATCTAAAAGAATTATACAACAGAACTAAGTTTCTAGATGCAAATTAACAAAAATTTTAGTCAATATGACATCACAAAATGACAATATATAGTTCAGGTAATGAAAATAATTTAATAAAAATAACTCAATAGCTCAAAGATGCTTAGAAGAATGAAAATGAATTAAAAAAAATTGATTTCTACCCCATTACAAGAACCGTTTTATGATAAATTTTGATGAAAATCCTATTCTTTTTTATCAAAAATCTTTTGAGTTAATTTTTGTTCAGCAAAATAGGACAAAGCTACTAACGTAAACTGGAAGTTTACAGAAGCCACAAAGGAAACTGTTCATGAATGTTCCCTAGTCAATAATCAAGGTAGCATTCATATGTCTTTGTATTTTTACCAAGAAAGTCGCCGACCCATAACATGAAAATTTTCTTTATTACCTACTATTTCATAAGTGTGGATCTAACCTCTATATTACGGTCGGTTCGTTGGCCACTTTTATTCATGATACACTGGAGCAGGATTTACAGAACTTGAACTTGTGAACAGGGTTCTAGGGGTGTAACTTAGTATCCAAGATACACACGCAAATCATGAGACCATGAACTGTAACAGGATTCTAACAGGCAAAATTAGACATACTTTCACTATGAAAGAGCAACAACCATACAAATCTGAGTTTCTTTGTCCTCAAAAATATTTGTAAGCTTCTCAGAAAGTCTCTAAATAAATTTGGAGTAAACGACGTCTTTCATAAATGTTTGAGAGCTATGTAAATTTGTAAACGAAGTTTATTGATGAGACTGCAGTACAACTCGAGATCTTATTACTATGAATGTGTTCTAGAACCAAAACAATTGAGTTCACTGGCATTTTTGAAAGTTATAACTTCTTCAAAAAAGCCACTTAAATTTCAACGAACTATGATGTTGTTTAAGTCATCTTAAATAAGAAGAGAGGCCAGCTGCTAAAGTAGTCATTGACTTATTTTACTCAAGCCGTTTCCGAGCGCAATTGAAGTGAAGCACTGAACAATATTCTAATGAAATTTTCTGATTTTATTCTAAACTTTTCTGCCTGTTTGACATATTTTTTTATTAGTTTTTCATTATTTTTACTCTTCTTCTCAGTTCGTCCCAGAAAACAAAGAAAAAGTTAATACGCAAATTCCACGGAGACAAAGAATCCCACGTTTTTAACGATTTAAAACTGACAAATTTGAGGAATGTGTTAGAAACTTTACTGTGATGGAGCACGTTTTTGTTGTTAATATTTTCATGACTCTATTAGTAGCATTTAATTTGACGTGACAAGTGAAAGTGGACTGCATGGAAGTGGATTGCACGAAAAGTAGACTGAGTTGAAAGTGGATTGTATAAAAAGTATGCGGTAGGAAAGCTAGACTGTAAAAAATAAATTGGTGAAAGTAGACTGCATGAAAACTAGGCTATAGTTAAAGTAGACGGCTTGTAAAAAAAGACGGTGGTGAAAGTGGACTATATGAAAATAAACAGCGGTTAAAGTGAACTAAAAAAAGTACCTTAAGAAAAGTGGACTGTAATGAAAAAAAGACTATTAATAGGGGACTGTGATGGCAGTAAATCGTGGTAAAGGTAGACTGTAGTTTGAAAAGACTGCACTTCAAATAAATTTGGAATAGAGCAAACTTCGGTAAAAGTAGATTCTGGGGAATGTAGACTGTGATTAGACTAAATCAACGTAAAAGTAAATTGTGGTGAAAATAGACTGGTTAAAGTAGGTAGTGGTGAAAGAAGATTGTTGTCAAATTTGACTTATTCGACCTATTCAAAAACTATTTAAAAGGGTTTTACAGAGTTCTACCTTATTCAAAGCTCAAATCATAACAATTTCTTTCATTACTCGGAAAGCAGTTGAAAGGTAAAACATTAAAAGAATATCTTTCGCAATCGTTCAAAGTTTTTTACAAAATATCATGTTAAATGTAATGATATATTTAATGATAAGATATTACATTTATTTTAATATTCGATTTGTAAGATAATAGCTGACTGCATCTCACTAGTGATTCACAAAAGTAAACTTCAGCCTTTTTAGTACAGGATATTACTTGATAATAAAATTTATAGCTTTACTCATAATTTTAAAAATTGGCCTATCATAAGCAAATTTTACAAAGGACTACATTCTGGTAGCGACATTTTTTAGTGATCTGAATGGAGAGGAAAATATGATAGTAAGACACAATTTTTTTAACTAGAACCACATGGAAGATACATTTTTCATACTGACAGGAAGATACTGAGCAGTAGACGAAAAATGAAATGTGAAAAGCCTAGTTCTACAAAACTCACTGCCTCATGGAATCTAGTTGTGTTCTTTTGTTTTCTTGTTAAGATTTTCCTGCAATTTCCTTACGAAAAACAATTCCGCCAATGTAAGGTTCCGGTAAGATACGCTAAAGCGATAAAATTCTCATTTATCGAGGCGCTTGCACCGAAGAAAAGATAAGGTTTTGCACCAGACCTGAAAAATAGTGTAAAAGACCAGCGTCGCAAGAATTGTACACCTGTTTTTTCATTTCTGTTCCATTTTAAGAGAAGTAGATGTAATCCTACAGAAGCAGATGTTGGTGTGCTGTAAAAAATAATGATGAAGTTTGTCATTCAAAGTCTGGCTTTCAAACCAGACATCATCTGTTATAATTTTTGTTGAGCAAAATAATTCTTCTGCCTGCCGTCGCAAACATTTTTTGTTATTGATTCAAGTTTTTTAAAAACAGTTGGTGTTTCTAGTTTGAAAAGAAAAAATATTATCAAATTGAAGCAGTTGAAAGCCAGTAATTTGATTTCCTTTAGGTATGTCAGATAGATGGATTCCAAACTTATCTCTACAGAGAACTGTGATCAACGCGTTTGAAATAATAGAGCGAACGATAAACAATGCAACATAGCTTGCTTAATTACTAAACATAATGTAATTAATCCTACCTTAGCCCACTCCTGTTCTGTATCCTACCTTGTATAATTAATTCAAACCTAGTACACCTCTGTTCAGTATCCTACCTTGTCAAATTAATTCTACCCTAGCAAACTTCTGTTCTGTATCTTACCTTGTATAATTAATTCAATCCTAGCAAAATTCTATTCTGTATCCTACATTGTATAATTAATCCTACCCTAGCACACTCCTGTTCTATATCCTACCTTATAAAATTAATTCAATCCTAGCACATCCCTGCTCTGTGTTGCACCATGTATTAGGTATGTTCTAGCACCCCAAATCTGCCGCTGCATCTCCTAGTTCCGCCTTACTGTTCCAACATGCGTGGCTGCGGGCAGTTCATTTTATGGTTTTATGGTCGTCTGGCATTGTATGGTCGTCATTTAGGGCTGTGCAGATTGTTCCACGTGACACGCGAGTTATTTATGGCAGTCTCACGGCTGATTGGGCCTGCATGGCACAAATATATGGAGTTCCAGAGAGAGGTTCGAGCCGTGATGCAGGCGTGTGCGATGTACAGTGCATTGTTAGTGCACGGCGGTGGCTTGTACACGGTGCTGTACAGTAAGGTTTGTGTCGAAAATAAAAGTGTAAAGCTTAATAAAAAATTAAGAATCATATGTACGGTACGAGGGATTGTTATTTTGGAAGAAAAATCGCTAAGTGTTCTGTAAAAATAAAAATGTTCTGAAAGATGCAACAATGGGTTGTTGTGCCTAATTTACCAGTACAAATTTTAATGTAAAAACAAGAAACATTTACCATGATACAAGAAACAATTGTGTCTAGTTCAACAGCATAATGCTTAACGTAAAAATATGAATGGTATATATGATGCTTGTGATAGCTAATTCTCGAGTAAAAGAGCAAAATTTTCAGTATCAACACGAATCTTATGGCTGATGTCTGGCATAGAGAAGCTGCATGCCAGCCAGACAAACTTATCACCGGCACAACAAAGGTGTTCTTGTATGAATCACAATATGAGTGTTAGCGTGACATAGGTTATGTACAAGACAACTCCAGGTCGGTATCAGTAATACGGCGCTGTTGTGTTCCATAAGGCTGACAACTTTAAATTTCAAGCATGAGTACGGAATGTTTGTACATAGAGCAAGACTGGGGAGTAGCTGTTATAAATGATACTAGATGTATATGATGTTAGAGATGTGTACAGAATTTGTATACGTATGCATGTCATTTGCATGCGATGCTACACAGAGAAGTTGGAGCTTAAAAAAATCACTGCATGAATCCATGCGAAAGATGTGGAACTTGTTTACAATGAAAAAAAAGATTATGTATATACAGGTGGTGGACAAAATAATGGAAACACCTTCAAAAATCAACAAATTATAATTTAATATGGTGTAGGTCCGCCTTTTGCGGCAATTACAGCTTCAATTCTCCTAGGTATTGATTCATACAACTTGTGAATTGTTTCCAAAGGAATTGCAAGCCATTC